>BQNB010212514.1:0-10126 GCA_026074375.1 Tanacetum coccineum
AAACTAAGATTCACCATGATCAGTCGATGAAGAGCAATCTCAAGGATTGCATGTGTGACAGAGAGGTGAAGAAGAAGGGGCGATGTATGTAATAAAATAGTCAAAGAGTCAACTGGTTTGTATAAGTTAGGTGACCAATCATGCGAACGGACGAAATTACCCCTGACGAAATGGAAAGTTAACGAAAAAATAGATAGGAAAAAGGTCAAAGGACCGGTCAACTCCTTTTCTTCAACCACAAGGACGTCTGGTGTAATTATCGATTTACTAAGACGTAACATGCAATTTGGCCATAACCACAGGGACCAAACATGTATTCTCCTAATAATAATAATGCATGGAATTTTATGGCTACGTATGGATAAAGAGGACTTGGTCAAATAGAAAGTTATACAACAACACTAATTAATCTCAGTCAAATACTTTATCTTCAAGATTAGAGACGGAGCCAGAAAATGATATTAGGTGGGCTCAAAATTTTTTCCAGATAATGTTAGGGGGGGCTTCCATAGTTTTCGATCAAAAAATTGCTGGCTTCCATAGTTTCCGATCAAAAAAGCCTTAGGAGCTCAAAAGTTGTTCAGAAGATCTTGGGTATTCCTAGAATTACAGAGAAGGTTCTACGAGCATTCGAATGCACATTCAATTTATGCTTAGCAACACATTTATCATGACAAGGAATAATCATATTTTACATACAAGAAACACGTAACAAATTTTTCGCTTTAGAAGCGTTTGCAACAGCAACATCAATTACATTCTCCTTGTTTGACACAACTTTAGCAAATGTATTATCTGTTTGCTTATTTTTCCTAAAATAAACTGCTTCTTCCTGTGCTTCCATTCTTAGAGCATTTAAGACACCGTTCTTGACATGTGAATATATACTCTTTGGTCTTTTTTAACACTAGATGTAGCATTCATTCCTGTAGAAGATTAACACATTTCTTAGTCTTGTTTGTTTGTGATTTCTGTTGTGTGACAACTATGGACATTCCAGGGCTTATGACATTTGTGTTTATAATGTGTCCATGTTTGTTTGTTATGGGAAGTCTGTTAAAGTGACTGGCTTTTGACTCAACATTGTTTTCTTTTGTTTTTAAAACAACCATCTTCTTTTGAGAAGCATTTTTATTTACGGGTGTGACACAAAGAAAAGATTGAGAATCATGTGTTTTGTCAAACTTAGTATTCATAGACTTACCATTTTTACCATTTTTCATTCTAGCTTTCAACTCAAATATGGTATCTAAAAGATTCTGATTCTCAGCGCAAATAGGACCATATGCATAAGTTTTCTCAGAGACATGAGTAATTAACTCATCCATTTCCTTTTGAGTTTGAGACCGTGTCTTTTTTATTGAATCGAAAAGCTTTTTGTATTCCATTTTGGTATTATCAGTTCTTTTAATCAAAGTTTTGTACTTTAAAATCCAAAGACACGTTATCATCCTCAGTTTATTGTATTCTAGAAATCTAGAGAAATCACTGAGGTTTTGAGTTTTTTATTCTTCGAGAATCCCATTTATGTTTTTCTTTTTCAGTGCAATTTTACTCAAAATACTAACACTTTGTTTTTCACATCTTTGAAAAGTTGTCTCACGATTTTTATTTCTTGCTTTCAAACCATCTGAATCTCAAAGATCTTCTTTTTGACTTGTTCAAGTTCATCATGTAAAGGATTTCTCATCACATTCATGGTTTAACAACACACATAGCTCAATATCATGTTTGAGTGATGCTTCCAAAAGTTGATCTTTCAACAAAATCATTTTGCCTTCAATCTATCAAGGGATAAACATCATTTTGCTCAAACGCATCTTTCATTTCTTTTATATACCTTGAAATTGATTTGAAAAGCATCAAAGTTTTACTCTGTTAATTCATTTAAGAAGTGGTGTAACTTGATCTCGAACAAAAATCATTAAGAGCTACTTTCTCTTCCTTTGATGTATAAAAACTTGCTTGCCCTTCTACTGTTTTATTTTATCAACAGAACAACTTTTCAATCAACTTTTGATTATTGAATAATTCATTGATCAATGGTAACTAACCTTAGGCATTGTTTTTGTTTATAGGAATATTAACAAAGGGTAATATAAGAAGTATGAAGAACATGTCTTGTTCAACGAAATGATTCTTCTTTGAGGAACAAAGTCATTATTAAAGTGCATTTATGTTTGTAATCAATTGTCCAACAATTTTGTATTGTTCGCTTTAGCAATTGGATTCATTCATTTTGCATTTCATTTTATGTTGACTTTTGAAAGCATCCTCTAGAGTTTCTCTCAGAATCTTCTAAACATTCAAGGAATTCTATATTACAGTCTTAGATGCAAATTATAACTTGGGACATTATGAAATTGCTATTGTCTGTGTGTATAAGGATTCGGATACCCCTAAAAGCCATGTTTTAATTGTGATCATAAACGACAATGGTTTTGGACGAGCATAAACATTGCTTTGTAAAGAATTACCAATTTTCAAAAATAAAAATCAACATTTCTTTTTCAGTTTTCCTGAAGACCAAGAATAGTTTCATGGTATTATCCTGTTTTCACTCATTTTTCCTTTTTAATATTAGATGTGATTGTGTAATTCCTCATTTTTCTGTTTTTGAAATGTTTGACCTTTTGACTCAAACTCATCTCGTTGTTTTTCGAGATCTCGAATAATATATCGATCACGCATAAAAATTGAGAGTCAGCTTGTTTTTGAACACGTTTTTGCCCTTTCATCAAGCTTCAAGTAATTCTTTTAGATAATTTGTTATCTTGGTTATGTTTTCCAAAACCCGATTCCCTTCCTTATACATCTCAATCTGACTAGTCAAAGTCATATTTTGTTGTTGGACCTTTTGAGCAAATCTTTGTTGTTTTGCAGCTTCTTCATATGCATTCCTAGCAAGTGTTTCTAATGCACACAGATCATGAACATGTGTATCTTTTTCAACACTGCCACTATTAACATTTCCTTTGACAAAATCAAATTGAATATTTCTATTAATTTGATCATCATCAATGGTACTGTTAATAATTTTAGTATGAGTTGGATACATTTGTTCAACATTCTCATTGATGGATGAAGATTGTACCTCACTTATAAATGCAGACTCATAGCTTGGCTCATCATCAGAATTTTGATCAGCTGGTTGAATTCTGGCCATTAAGCATATGTTTGCACTAAGTTCTTCAATTTATTCCATCCTTGAAGCATCAGCAAAGAGAAAATCATTCTGCTCATCGAAAAGAATTACACCGGCTTCATCCTGTTTTGCCAACAACATTTTCTCCATGAAATACTTCGAATCACGAACCCTTAGCTTGGGACAATTCCTAGCATAATGTCCTTTTCCACCGCAGTTATAGCATTGACCCGTTGAAGTATTGCCTGGAGTCGGAGTTCAACTATACTTGGAACATTTGCGTCTTATTTGTTAGCTTTCTTTCCCTCACAAACTTCTTCTTGAACATAAGGCTCGTATTATTCATTTCTTCCAACTTTTACTGAATTTAGCTTTGACTATGCAATTGTCTCCTTGAACGATTTGATTGTATTTCTGGTCATTAGACTTATGCATGAAGACGATTGTTGTTGGATTAGAGAAATTTTGGAGTAATGGCTTTGGCAAGTTTAACAACATAGGCAGATTGACTAGGGGATCTCCAGAATGGTTGTGAAACATCATCCTGCTCATACTCTTTTCTCATAATCAACTACATTCATGAGAACTTTTCTAACTTCTTTGCCATTGAAGCATTAACCAATTTCTCAATTTGTGAAAGATAATCGAAAAGATCATTCAACGTATCAACTGTCAATTTTCTTAGCCAAACGAACTTGAGTCACATATTTATCCATTCAGTTGAAATAAACTATTCAGAAACTTTGTGTTACTGAACCGTGGAAACTTCATGTTTGTTTCGTTCTAAATCATTCATTAACAGAGCAAAACGATTATTAGAGGACTAGTGACTCTCCTGGTTCAGCAACAAATTGATCAAATTCATTTGTAAAACGCGTTTCTCTATCAACTTGGTTTTGTATAGTTCCCCTCATCAAACGTTCAACACGAGCCCACATTTCCTTGGCCGTCTTACAAGAAATCCACATAATGTAAATTATCAGTAGGAATAGAAGAGAATATATTCATGGTTCAATTTCGGATCATTAGTACAATAAGTTCATCTCCCTTTGAAGATCATCTACTTCTTGAAACCTGGGTATTATTGAACTGTAGGTGTGATGTTCTAAACACATAAGGGCCATTTCTAGTGCTTTGCGAAGCACTTCGGTTTTCCTTGCGGATAAGAAATCGTTTGAATTCTACTCGCCCAGGTAAGTAAACTACACTTCAGCATGGGTGTAGTCTCAGAACCGGCCATCAACAAGGGATTGTTGGTATGGTTTTGGTTGTCGAACATGTCTTTAGATTCAATGATTGGATCTTTTCTAGACGATATGAGTGAGTATTTGTGAGAAAAAATTTCCAATTCGTTAAAAGTAGATCATATTTCGGTAACTACTGTTCACGGCAGCAAGTAATCTGATGAAAACGAATACCCTTCTCGAAACTGTACAATATCAAACTCGGAAATCTTCAATATTAACTACGGTAAACTGCAAACTACATCTCAAATTCTGGTAACACTATTCACTATAAAATCGGTAAGCCTAAATGTTAAAAATCCAAACAGTTATGAATTTTTATAACCACAAATTCGATCGAATATGAATTTTATGATGACTAAGATAATCCAAGTGTTCTAAAAACTCAAATTCGATGAAACCGAATTTGATTGCGAGTTTAGTAAATCTTGGAAAAACTTGATTTTTGAACACTTCAAAACCGATAAACTGTGAAATGAAAGTGAAAAATGACTTGTAAAGATTATTACCGAGTTTATACTTAGTAAAATTCCCTATATCACAAATTTGATGGAACCGAATTTGTGAACTTAACAAACTCGATAAAACCGAGTTTAATACCGAATTCCTAATAAACGACTTTTGATAGAACCCCAAAAAGATCGAATATATCTATTACCACTGATGTTTCGTACTGAAATTGCTAAATTACAAGAAAAGGTCTTCCAAAAAACTACAAAAACCACTCAACCGAGAATGACAAGCTTCAACTCCGAAAATCAAAACCACACTTCTGAGAATGAATATGAAACTTCCAGAACACATAATAACGTAAAACTCAAAATCACAGCCAAAATCAATCTCGAAACCTCAATAGCACTAACCGAATTTGGAATCCATCACTTCTTGATTCTCGGTCAAACAAAAACACGCACAGATCAAGCACTCTACTTCTCTATTGACGATTGATACCACTTGATAGGTTCACATGGAATCTTGATCAAAGCATTATCAACATGTAAGATTAGAGAGAATGAGGGCAAGTAAAGGGAAAATTCAAATCTTATTAAGGAGGGAAAATGAGAGTTGGTTACAAGAGCATCACTCTCTAATGAAGATTAAAGGGCTATTTATAGGCAATGGGAGGGAGGCTTCCCTTCCTTATTTTCCTAACTTGTCAATACTAGTCCCTAGACTTTGGTTATTATGCTATTTCTTACTTAAAGCATAATAAACCTTATTATAAGCTATATTAAACTAAACAAAATAAAGTCTAATAACAAAATATAATAAAACCACATAATCGACACTTTTCCATAAACCTAACAATTTTATCAGTTGCAATTCTCTTTGCCCTAAAAGCTATCATCTTTGAGACTCCCACATCAAATTGTTTCTGCATTTGGTCTTGAACTGCCCTCACATGAATATTAGGATTAGTAGCAAGTGTTTTGAAAACATGATCTGAAAGAAACCTAGATGTACATGCTTTAATTTCTCTTGATTGTATGCAGTTGTGATCTTCAATTAATGTTTTTACCTCCCATCTGCCTTCATTAGTATATGCAACAAACATTGTCCAAGGGCATGGGTATTTGTCTTTTTTCTTTTGTTTATTAACCTTTTTACCCTTCACCTGGACTATTTTTTCTTTGCCCAAAATATTCTTCTTGCCACTAATGTTGTTCTCTCTAATGACCGGATTACCTTTTGTTTGAGAAAATACATTTTTGCCCATATCAATATCACTGGCTAGGGGTGTTAACGATCCGAGTCGAGTCAAGTTTTGGCCTAAACGAGCCAAGCTCGTTTATTAACTACCCGACTCGAGCTCGGCTCGTGGCTCGAAGTTAAAATTTTATAAATTGGCTCGAAGCTCGATCGATTATTTTGTTATTGCTCGAGCTCGAGCTCAAAGCTTGTTTAAGACTTCTAACTTTTTTTGTACTCCTACAATAAACTAACTTTAAGCTTAAGATGATCGTATAAACGATCGAACTTGATAAGCTCGTTTATTAACTTAAGCTTGAGCTCGAAAGCTCGTTTAAAATTTTTAAATTTTTAAATTTTGTATAATGCTCAAACTTATTAAAGTTTACTTAATTTATAAGGTCAAGAAAGATTGTTTATGAACAAACAATTAATGTTTAATAATATCTAAAGCTTTTTTTTTTGAACGGCGACTTTTATTAAGAAAAACTAGCAAGGAGCTAGAAATTACAAAGAAATAAGAGAAGGGTTTTTATACCAATCGTCCCAGCTAAACAAAGTATTGCATCTATACCGACACCAGTAATAAGAACTACAAATAATCTCATCAAAAAACGTCTCCTTAGATTTGGGCTTGGCCTCGAACATCTTCTTATTACGAAAATTCCATAGAAGCCACCACATCACAAAATAAATACCTTGGAACATGCTTTTATTCTTCTTCGGCAGTTTTACATTATCGATCCAAGACCTCCATTCTCCGTAAGAGTTAATATCCATAAAAGGCACGTCCCACCACCGATTTATTAATTTAGAAATCTTCTTTGCCGTGTTACATTTGTGAATGCGTGTGAGCTATTTGGTGAGATATATTTGTATAAGTTGAGTATTTAATTAAAATGTGAGGGTGGTGTAACCAATGTGGGTGAAACTGAAGGGAGATAAATGAAGAGATAAAACTGATGTGATGCTGAAATAAAATTTAAGTGAGGGTATTTTAACGTGACTGATAATGTTAGTGTTAGCAGAGGGGTCTCGGAGGGGTGTGGAATAGGTGTCGTCGTACAAAGCCTCCATCTAAAAGGGGTAACATTTTTATTAGTTTTGCATATAAATACGTATAACATTAAACATATATGCAATTTCTTTTTACTTTACGGGGCCACTTTATTTTTATTGATTAAGGCCACCGAAAATCACAAGACAACCGTCAGTGTTAGAGGCCTCGGTGTAGTAACGTCGGCAACGGCGTTGGCCGGCGTTACTACACCCCACCAACGCGTTGCCCAACGGCGTTGACCTCTTTTACTAGACATGATTATCGAATGAATATACCCAAGTATAATTTTGTAAGCTTAATTCATGAAACTAGCCGAGAAAATATTGTCATTCGAGCTTGAGTCAATATCATAAATTATTTTACGAGCACATTTATGCTTGTGTTATGATTGCGTATGCCTTTGATGTCACACCATATTTGTAATACTTCTACCCTTTTGGGTCGGGGCGTTACAGTATGTGTGTATCATATGTAAGAATGTGTGTATATGCTTGTTTGTTTAAATGCTCATACGAGAGACATTGTATGTGTATGCGTAAACACATTTGTATTCACATGTAATGGATTATAATTAATAAACCATTATCATAAATCTAACAACTAGTTTACATTATTTGAACGAGTGTAAGAGTTAGTTAGTTCATAACTAAACTAACAAAAAAAAGTTTCTACAAGAATATTACCAACAACAATCTTTGCGTTTCATCATCAAATAGATTTGAGATGATAATATTGTCTAAGACCCATGAACCAATTGTGTTTAGCAACCTCACATTGAATTTATGGATATATATCATATATGTGTCTTTATATGTAAATATTGGCCGCATTGATGTATTTCATAATGTGTCCATATGTGTCTATACATATTTAAGTTCATATGTATATGTCACATGTGATCATACATATTTGAATCTCATCGTATGTGTCTTTTGTGTGTGTAAGCTTGAAAAACATAAAAGAGAATCGCTTGTATACAATATACATACATATGTTGTATTTTTAATCACAAAACCCTTGACATAACTCCCAACACCATGTGAGTCATATGAGCGAGTTTCGTTGAAATTATCTATGGATTCATAATTCTTATTTAGTGGTATTCATGATTGATTTTATTCACTTATGATTGATTTTATTCACTTATATATTTGATAAAGAGTTATTAAACATAATGGTTATTTCTTTATAATACACTTAACTAGCATAAAACTAATTTAACAACTATATGATCAATAAATATATACATAAATAACAATTTATTTGAAGGTTAACTTATTCATATGTATTAACAATCTAAGTAATGCTTGTAAGCTTGAATGAAAAAACAAAAGAAAAAAAATCATTTCACATCCCACATTGAATGAATGAAACAAAAGGAAGGCAATGTGAAGTCTATATAAACAAAGGCCCATGTTTACTAGTTTATAATTATATAAAAACTAAATTGTAGATCTTTGATGTGATTGAAGGTTAACATATTGTTAGTTTTGGTTTTATGTTTAACTTAAAATACTAATAGTAATTGAAATTTTACAATCGAAATATTTTGAAACTACATATTTAGCTCGATTAGCTCGTTCGGCTCGTTTAGCTCGAGAAGCTCGTTGGCTCGTTCGGCTCGAATAACTAAACGAGCTATCGAACGAGCCGAGCTAAATACTAAATTTAAAAGCTCGGCTCGTTAAATTATTCGAGCTCTACATTTTGTTTGAGCTCGATTCGGGCTCGAAATTTATCAAGCTCAACTCGAGTTAAAGGAGCTCGAGCTCGAGTAGCTCGTTAAAAGCTCGAGCTCAAGTCTTTTATGACGCCATGTTTGATGTCTCTCCACTTAGCCAGTCTACTTAAGTTTCCCAGCTCGACGTTCTGATCTTGCTCGGTGAACACTTGCGAAAAGCATTATGGGTGTACGAGACCAACCGGGCCGGCTTCCAATTCCGTCCCAACCAACCAATCTCCTCTCAATTCATATTAGCGACCTCTAATGTTAATCATGTTTGTAACAACAATTATGACACCAACACAATACCAAGATTAGTAGATATCAAGGAACAAAAATAGTCAAATATACTTAATTATCATCATGTATCACCCTCAATCCCATCGTTAGTCTAAACAATAAACAAATTCGCAAACTTGAACATCATAAATAAACACACCTACATGTAAAAGTAAAACTTCATATTAATCAATTCTCACCAACACCTTCAAACTTAAACATACATTAGCTACGAACCCACGAAGCCCTGCCTTCGACACCTCTCCACGACCAACATAACACGTCTTTAACGAATCGATAATCAACTGGTAAACCACAACCAACAGGCCTTCGATAATATGCGTTAGACACGCACATATGTCAAACTTAAACCTCATGGGTGCGGATTGAGCACCTTTCATCGCATAAGAGTCACTAGTCACTATAACATAGTAACATACATCAATTGGGTTTTGAGATTTGAGAATCCCACATCGCATTGTGAAGGAAAGTAGCTTCTAGGAGGTAGTTATAAATAAGGAGGGACGGATGCAACTACAGCTAGGCATGTTAAATTCCTTTTGGCCTCGTTTGGTTCATGAAATCTTCAGGATTATGAAGGAATTGGAATCTGATTCCATTCCATAACGTGTATGGTTGGCAGATTCAGGGAATTCTGAATCTGAATTCCATTCCTTAATGTGTTTGATTGATAAACGGAATGTAATGAAAATCCTTCAAAATCCCATACATGTGGAATTCAATATTCCATAGCAATATGAGAAGAATGTTTACAAATCTATGGAATTCGTTATTTTCATCATCAAAAATCAATTATTATTATTATTATTATTATTATTATTATTATTATTATTATTATTATTATTCAGTTATATTTATATGTGATAATTATAAATAAAAATTATTATTTATTTAAAATTAAATACAAATTATTATTCGCAAAATATAAATGATAAATAAAATTTTAATAATAATTTAATTATATT
>BQNB010212516.1:0-10125 GCA_026074375.1 Tanacetum coccineum
ACTGATCTTCTAAATACTGGTATCTTTATTGGTGCATATGATGATGAAGATGAGGGTGCAAAGGCTGACCTTAACAATTTGGAAACAACCTTGAATGTCAGTCCTATTCCTACAACAAGAAAACACAAAGATCATCCCGAAGACCAGATCATTAAAGACGTAAATTCAGCTACTCAAACAAAGAGGATGACCAAGATTTCTAAAGAACATGCTTTGATCAATTACATTAACAAGCAGAGGAGAACAAATCACAAAGATTATCAAAACTGCTTGTTTACCTGTTTTCTCTCTCAAAAAGAACCCAAGAAAGTGATTCAAGCTTTGGATGATCCAAGCTGGATAGAAGCTATGCAAGAGGAGCTTCTACAATTTAAACTTCAGAAGGTTTGGACATTGGTAGATCTTCCTAATGGTAAGAGGGCCATTAGAACAAAATGGGTCTTTAGAAACAAGAAAAATGAGAGAGGAATTGTTGTTAGAAATAAGGCAAGACTGGTTACATAAGGTTACACCCAATAAGAAGGCATTGCTTATGCTAAGGTTTTTGCTCTTGTTGCTAGGATAGAAGCAATCAAGTTATTTTTGGCCTATGCATCATTTATGGGGTTTATTGTCTACCAGATGGATGTGAAGAGTGCCTTTTTATATGGTACTATTGAAGAGGAGGTGTATATATGCCAACCTCCTGGTTTTGAAGATCCACACTTTCCTGACAAAGTTTATAAGGTAGAAAAAGCTTTATATGGTCTACATCAAGCTCCTAGAGCCTGGTATGAGACCTTGTCAACTTACTTATTGGAAAATGGATTTAGAAGAGGCACTATAGATAAGACTCTATTCATCAAGAAGGACAAATGTGATATCTTGTTAGTGCAAGTGTATGTTGATGACATCATCTTTGGGTATACAAAGAAGTCTTTATGTGTTGAGTTTGAGCAGATGATGCACAAGAGATTCCAGATGAGTTCTATAAGAGAGCTCACCTTCTTCTTAGGACTGCGAGTACAACAGAGAGAGGATGGAATCTTCATCAGCCAAGACAAGTATGTGGCTGATATTCTGAAAAAGTTTGATTTTGTCACTGTGAAGACAGCAAGCACTCCAATTGAGACTAACAAGGCATTACTCAAGGATGAAGAAACTGAAGATGTTGATGTTTATTTATATAGATCAATGATTGGATCATTGATGTACTTGACAGCTTCTAGGCCTGACATAATGTTTGTTGTTTGTGCTTATGTAAGGTTCCAAGTTACTCCTAAAGTCTCACATCTTCATGCAGTGAAGAGGATCTTTAGATATTGGAAAGGTCAACCTAAATTGGGCCTTTGGTATCCTAGAGATTCACCATTTGACTTGGAAGCCTTCTCTGATAGTGATTATGCTGGAGCTAGCCTTGACAGGAAATTCACAATAAGAGGTTGTTAATTTCTTAGGAAAAGGTTGATTTCATGGCAATGTAAAAAGCAAACTATAGTTGCCAACTCCACTACTAAAGCAGAGTATGTTGCTGCTGCAAATTGTTGTGGACAGGTGTTGTGGATCCAAAATCAGATGCTTGATTATGGGTTCAATTTCATGAACACCAAGATTTACATTGATAATGAAAGCACCATTTGTATTGTGAAGAATCTAGTGTTTCATTCTAAAACCAAGCACATTGAAATAAGGCACCATTTCATTAGAGATTCTTATGAGAAGAGGCTCATTCAAGTGATTAAGATACATACAGATCACAATGTTGCAGATCTTCTCACAAAGGCATTTGATGTTAGCAGGTTTAACTTTCTGATTGCTAGCATTAGATTACTTAATCTCTGAAGATGTGTTTGTTAGACTAATGATTAATATGGTTTGGAGATAGTATTAGAGATAAATTTGGAAATAAAACTGGTAGTTGTAAGGTTAATGCTGCTAGGCAGGTTTTAGTACTGCTAGGCAAAAGTTAGTACTGCTAAGTATAATTAGTACTGCTAGTTATACTTAAGACTGCTAGTTCAAACTGTTAGTCATAATTAATACTGTTAAACAAGAAAATACTTTGGATTGTGTATTCTTGGTTTTGGACTAACATTTGCAGGCTAAGCATATTGAGTATCTGGTATTGAATGCTTCACCTCTGATGTATTGATTGAGGGGAGACTAATTATGTCAATATGCAGTCAAGAATGGATGTAAGGACATGTTGCATCAAACAGAAGTGTGTGAAAAGTCAAACACCTAGGCAAGCCAAAAGAGGTCAGGACACTAAGATACCTCAGTCTGGTGGTCCCCCTGAAAAGGTTGGTGATGAGGCTGTTCATAAGGAGATGGGTGACAGAATGGAAAGGGTTGTCACTACTGCTTCTAGCTTAGAAGCAGAGCAGGACAGTGGTAACATCAATAGGACCCAATCCATGGCAATACTTAATGAGACAAGTCCTTAGGGAACTGGTTCAGGTAGTGGTCCCAGGTGCCAAGATACCATATTGGGGGTGTAGATACTCAAACTAGGTTTAAGACTACATTTAAATAGTCTAATGACCCACCTCTCTCAAGAGTTTACACACTTAGAAGTGGAAAAGACAACATGAAACTAATGGAATTGATGGAAAATTATACAAAATTGTCTGAATTGGTGAGAAAAAGAAATGAAAGATATAGTGAGATGAAAAACAGAAAGAGAGTTGTGTGATATAAACACAGAAAGAGTGAATTGGTGAGAAAAAGAAATGAGAGATATAGTGAGCTGAAAAACAAATAGAGAGCTTATGAGAATCTAAATTTATGATGGAAATGCTTGTTGGAACAGAATTGGAGTTGATACTGCCAGGCATAAACTTAATACTGCCAGTATTAAGTTAGTACTGCTAGGCATATCTTAATACTGCTGGATGAAGTTAATACGGCTGGGCTTAAAGTTAGTATTGTTAGGCCAAACTTAGTATTGTTGGGTGACCGTTAGTACTGTTTGAGGCATAACAGAATTTCATTAATTAAAAATAGCCGTTGAGATATTTCCGCCAACTACCTTGCTTATAGGTTTCCTTGATTTGGATAAATCTTGAACTTTCTTTATATAACAAGATTTCTTCAAGATAAATACTCAATTTTATTCAGTCGGTCCAATCAAAAACCTTAAGTACTCTCTCTTATCTTAATTACCTATACCAAACACACATACTCTCATACACGATCATAATCCAGAACCCTAATCAAACTTTTCTTAATCAAATGGCGAATTTGGACTTCTGTGACAAACACAATATGGTTGCCTTCTTAGAGAAACCAGAGGGAAGTACAAAATTTCATCAGATAGTGGATTTTCTAAATTCTACTCACATCAAGTATGCTCTTACTGAAAATCCAACCATCTATGTTTCACTCATCCATCAGTTTTGGCAAACTACTTCTGCAAGCACATCTAAGAATGGAGAAATGAAAATAACTGCTACCATTGATGGGAGAGTTAAGACTGTTACTGAAGCATCTATAAAGAGGCATCTCAAGTTAGAAGATTCTAATGGTATTAATACTCTACCTAATACTAAAATTTTTGAGCAACTTTCTTTTATGGGGTATGTGTTCAATTCTGATAGATTAACTTTTTCAAAAGGGACACTTTTCCCCTCAATGAAGATTTTTTGATCCATACCATCCTTCACTGTTTGAGTGCTAAGAAAACTGCTTGGGATCAATTTAGTAGCAACATAGCAACTGCTATAATTTGCTTGGCCACAAATAGAACCTTTAATTTTTCAAAATTGATTTTTGATGGTATGATGAAAAACTTAGATTGGCCACAAATAGAACCTAAATTTTTAATGTATCTAAGATTTATACAAATCTTTTTGAACAAGCACAAAAGATAGCTTCTACCTCACAAAAGAACTTATCTTGCTCCTACTCTTACTCAAAAACTTTTTCGCAATATGAGAAGGATTTCTAAGGGTTATAATGGGGTGGACATTCCATTGTTTCCAACAATGCTTGTTCAAGGCCTAATTTTTTAAGGTGAAGGACAAACAGTCCCAGTTGAGTCCCATCACACACCCATTGATGCTTTATCAATCTCATCACCACATATTTCATTAACACTTAGGAGTCCTATCAGACAGGAAACTAAAGTTCCTCAGCTTAGTTCTCCTCCTCACATTAATGTAGCAGATGAGGCTGCATCTACAGGTGTGAATGTAAGACATTAAGGGGCTGCCACTACTGTCTCTAGCTTAGATGTAGGACAGGGCAGTGGTAACATTAATAAGACCCCATCCATGCCTTATGATTCACCTCTCCCAAGAGATCACACACTTGGAAGTAATGAGGGCAGAATGCAACAAAATGAATTGATTGACTAGAAGAAAGGCAAGAGTGGTTGTATCTGATAATGAAGAAGAGTTGGAGGATCCTTCCAAACAGGGGAGGAAAATAGCTAAAATTGATCAAGACCCCTCTATCTCATTGGTACAAGATGAAGGGACTTCATGGTTTCAAGAGGATGCATACATTCAGGGGAAGAATAGTGCTGATACTGAGATACTTTTAGATCAAGAAGAGCCTACTAAACTTTTGGAAGACCTTGATAGTGGTGAAAAGGGTGAAAAAGAAGTTAGTACTGCCAGCCCAGAAGTTAAAGTTGCAGCTGAAAGTTTAGTATACATCAGAAGAAGTGCATCAAAAAGAAAAGATAAAGGCAAAGATGTTATAAAGGAAGCTGAACCTGTTCAGAAGAAGACAAAATTACAACTAGAGCAAGAAAGACTTGGGTATGAAGAAGCTCTGAGATTGCAAGAACAACTTGATGAAGAAGAAAGGCAAAGGATAAACAGAGTTCATGAAGAAGCTAGTACTTTCAATACTGATGAATGAGATAACATAAAAGCTCAAATTAAAGCTGATGAAGAATTAGCACAAAGGATACAAGCAGAAGAAAGAGAAAAATACTCTAAAGTTGAAAAATCAAGACTGCTTGCAGAACTTATCAACCAGAGAAAGAAACATTTTGCTCAACAAAGAGCTAAAGAAAGGAGGAACAAGCCACTCACACAGACTCAACAGAGAACTTATATGTCTAACTATATTAAGCATATGGGAAGTCATACTCTACAACAATTGAAGAAACTTTCCTTTGATGAGATCAAGGAGTTATTTGAGACTACAATAAAGAGGGTAAAAGACTTTGTTCCAATGGAGAGTGATGATACAGTTCCTAAAGTTGTAGCTGGAAGATCAAAGAGAGATGCTGAAGAAGAACTTAATCAAGAAAGTTCAAAGAGACAAAAGATAAGAGAAGGCTCAGAACCAGCTGAAGAATTAAAAGATAAAGAATCAGATAAACTATCTCAAGAACAACTACAACAGTTAATGATCATAGTTCCAAAAGAAGGGATGAATGTTGAAGCCCTACAAACCAAATACCCAATCATTGACTGGGAAGTTTACACTGAAGACTCAAGAATGTATTAGAAGATCATCAGAGTAGGTAACACAGAGAGGTATATAAGATCTTTGAAGATATGCTGAAGAATTTTGACAGGGATGATCTAGTCAAACTATGGAGTCTAGTACATGAAAAATTCAACTCAATAGAATCTACTAAAGATAAAGAAAGAGAACTTTGGGTAGAGTTGAAGAGAGTGTTTGAACCTATTAATGATAATGAGTTATGGAAGTCTTAGAGATATATGCATGATCCATTGACATGGAAGTTACATAATACATGTAGTGTTCACCATGTATCTACAGACATAGGACATGATATCTTCATGTTGGTTGAGAGAGATTATCCACTGACAAGAGGGCTTATGACTTTGATGTTGTGTAACAAGCTGCAAGTGGATCAATATTCAGAGATGGCAGATGAACTTTTAAGGAAAATTTTTATACTAGCAAACAAACCAAGACAATAAATTGTTTGGAAGCATCCTCTTAACACAAATGGTATAATTTAGAGAAACTTGATGATTTGTAGGTAAATCACAAGTTTAGGGGAGGGTTGTTAGGAATTAAAGGCTTCTACAAAGTTTCTACTGCTGGTTCAACTTAGTACTGCCAAGAGAAGACTTAGTACTGCCAAGCTAAGTTTATATTGTTAGTGTTATAGTTAGTACTGTTAGTTATATAGTTAGTACTGCTAAAGTGATATGCATGAGATATATTAGGAATAGATATACATTGATCACTTGACACGTTTTGTAAGCCCATTAGGGTTTTCCTTGGTGTATAAAAGGAACCATACAACATATATCTAGATATAAGTTCTTCATAGTTATCATAGTAATCATAGTTAGTATTCAAGGTTATTTTGTAACTTTGAGTGTGTTTAATATATTGAAAGTTTAGTAAAGATCTTGTTTTTACTGTTTCATTGTTCTTCTTAGTATTACAAACTAGATTCCGCATAGTTTGTAGTATTCACAATCTTAGTTTCTATTATAGTTGTCTTGTATCTATCCTACACAACTAAGCTTTAACAAACTAAGTAATATCTGTTCAAAAAGGATCAACACTTAGTAGGGAGTTGGGTGTCCTAGCATTCAGCGACTTAGTTAGGACGTTAAATACTCCATCCCTATCAGCAGTCTTTTTAACCCAAGTCTCTAGACAGTCCCTTTGTCAAGTGATCCTGCTAAGTTTTATTGAGACCTCACAAACTCTATAGTTGGTCCCCTTCGTGATAAGCTCAGAAATATGCTTATGCTTGACACATAAGTGTCTAAGACTTAATTGTTACATCTGGTATATAGCACTTTGCCAATGTGTGCGCACTATCATAGCGGATAGAAATAGGTGCTATAGGTTTGAACCACAATGGAATCTTAAGGAGCAAGTTTTTCAACCATTCAGCTTCCTTACCAGCAGCTGCTAAAGCCACAAATTCAGATTCCATTGTTGAACCAGTGACACAAGTTTGTTTCTTGCAAGCCTAAGAAATTGCACCACCACCAAACAGGAATACCCAACCACTTGTAGATGAATTATCTTCAGTGTTGCTGATCCAGCTTGCATCAGTGTAACCTTCCAACACTAAAGGATAACCAGTATATGTCAATCTATAGTCCATGGTTTTCTTTAAGTACTTTAGTACCCGCTGAATTGCTTGCAGTGCTGAGTACCAGGGTTACTAGTATACCTGCTTAGTTTTCCCATAGCAAATGCAATGTCAGGCCTTGTACAAGTCATGACATACATTAAGCAGCCAATCACCCTAGAATACTCAAGTTGAGATACAGCCTGACCATTATTGGGCATCAACTTCTCACTTGTATCCATAGGAGTACTTACTGGAGTGCATTCAAAGTAATTGAATTTCTTTAGTACCTTCTCAATATAATGAGACTGAGAAATTGCTATTTTATTACTTTCACGTTTAATCCTTATACTCAGGATAACATCAGCCCCCCATGTCCTTCATAGAGAACCTTGACAAAAATTCCTTTATCAGGTCAACCTGAACTTGGTCAATGCCAAAGATCAGCATGTCATCAACATATAGGCAAATGATGACTCCTTTACCAGATTCATCAAATTTGCTATACACATATTTGTCAGCTTGGTTAAGTAAATAACCATTAGACAAAACCACTTCATCAAACTTTTGATGCCATTGCTTGGGTGCCTGTTTCAGTTCATATAAAGACTTAATCAGTTTACACACCATGTTTTAATTGCCAGGCAAGATAAAGCCCTGAGGTTGATTCATATAGATCTCCTTATCCAAATCACCATTCAAGAAAGTTGTCTTCATATCCATCTGATGAATAATCAGATTGTGAATTGATGCCAAAGCAATCAGCAGTCTTATGGTACTGATACGTGCCACTAGACCATAAGTATCAAAGTAGTCTATTCCTGACTTTTGTTTGAAGCCTTGAATGACCAACCTTGCCTTGAACTTTTCAATAGTTCCATCTACCTTCAACTTTCTTTTGAAGATCCATTTGAAACCAAGAGGTTTGCAACATGGAGGTAGATCAGCCAACACCCAAGTGTTGTTGCCCATGAGGGAGTCCAACTCATCATTAATTGCTTCTTTCCAGAAAGCAACATCATGGGACTTCATTGCTTCATCAAATGTCTTGGGATCATCCTCAAAATTAAATCAATAGGAGTGTTAGTCAGAGACCTCATCCCTTGTTCCTTCAATTAAATATAATTGAAATTCAAGTCCAAAATCCTTTACAGTCCTATTCCTTTTTCTTTTTCTAAGCTCAGACTCAGGTTGCTAAACAACCTCTTCAGTGACCTTTTCAGGGGCAACTGAACCACCAGAGTCTTCAATTCCATTTACCACGGACCTCTGACTTGGTCTAGGGACTGATGAGAATCTATTTTCATAAAAGATAGCATCCCTTGATTTAATGATTGAGTTAATAGCAACTGAATCATTAGGTTTAATAACATAGAACTTGAAAGCCTTGGAATGCTCTGCATATCCAACAAAGATGCATTCAATGCCTCTTTCACCCAAAGTTTTCAGCTTTGGATCAGGGAGTCTTACAACTACCCTACAACCCCAAACTCTGAGGTAGTTCAGGCTTGGTTTTCTTTTAGTCCAGACTTCATAAGGGGTAATCCTGTTCCTTTTATTAGGAACCCTATTTAATAAATAGAAAGCTGTTAACATAGCTTCACCCTAGAACCCTTGATTCAACCCTGAATAGGACAACATGGAATTAACCATTTCTTTTAGTACTTTTTTTCCTTTCAGATATACCATTTTGTTGTGGAGTATAGGGGGTAGTCGTTTTATGGATAATACCAACAGACCAAAAATACAGAGTATCCATGTGCTCACCTCTCCTATCAGTCAAGACCCTTGTTGTAATTCAACTTCAGTTTTGAATACTTTGAATTTATCTAATGCTTCATCCTTTGAATGTAATAAATAAACATAGCAAAACCTAGAAGCATCATCAATAAATGTCACAAACTATTTTTTATTCCCTAGTGAAGGAGTAGCATGCAAATCACATAAATCACTGTGGATCAGCTCCAAAACTTTAGTTTCATGTTTTACATTTTGAAATAGTTTCTTAGTTATTTTGTTCAGCATGAAAGTCGTATACTTTTTAGTGTCCATGTCAAAAGTTGGGATTAACCCATCCTTAGACATATCTTGCATCCTCTTAAAGTGGACATGGCCTAGTCTAGCATGCCATAAGATTGAATCATTCAGTTTAGAGATTGACCTGAAGGCTGGACCAATATTATTATTAATAATATTAAGCCTGAACATATGATTAATTAAATAACCAAAACCAATAAACACACCATGTTTGGATAAAACGAATTTATTAGATTCAATCACTTGTTTATAACCACAATTATTCAAAACACTATTAGAAACCAAATTCTTCCTTATATTAGGAACATGCAAAACATTAAACAACGAAACAATCTTTCCAGAACTAAACTTAAGATCTACACAACCACATCCACTCACTGTAGACCAACAACATTGTTGCTTTTTGGCTTTTCACTATCCTGCACTCTGAGGGACTCCTCAATGCGCAGATGACTGCCCAGCTCAACCAGAGTTAACTCCTCCTTCAAATGTTTTAAGGTGTGCTTGAAATCTTTCCATAATGAGGAAAGTTTATCAATGACACATGAAACCTGAATGGATTCATCCATGTTCATCTTATGTTGTGTAAACCTTCCAAGTATACCAAGAAGTTCATTGTATTGTTCCAAGACTAGTCTTGAATCAGTCATCTTGTAATTTATAAAATTACTACCAAGGAACTTCTTACTTGATGCATCCTCAGCCATATATTTGGCCTCTAAGGAATCCTATAGTTCTTTAGAAGATTTAACATTCTGGTAAATATCAAATAAAGACTCAAACATACCAATGAGGATTAAACCTCTGCAGACATAGTCATCAATGTCCCACTTGGCCCTTTTCCTATTTTGATCCACAGTAGCATCAGCACCATCATCGGGAATAGGAGTAGTCAGTACATACACCACACTCATGCTAGAAAGCAAGAAGTGCATCTTCTTCTGCCATCTTTTAAAGTCCACCCCTTCAAACTTGTCAAGCTTGGCAAAGTTTGAAGCCATGTGTTTCATAGCAGTAGCATACATTGATTATCACATAATAATCTTCTTTGATTGTTGGTCGTAGTAGATCCCAGTTCA
>BQNB010212518.1:0-10125 GCA_026074375.1 Tanacetum coccineum
TATATAAATTGTGTCTTGCGCCACTTTATGGCTTCTTTAAATTTTCCTGCTGATATTTAGGACGAGAGTGTTGGGTCGTCCATTTCTTTGATCATTTGTCCGACTCTGAGCCTGCTGCTATTTCACCCGTTATACGTGCTGATATCCCTGAGATTCCTACTATCTTACCTGTTGCTCTAGAGGCGGAGGTGGCTGTTGTCGCTTCGCCTGCCGGGGTACTTGATCTAGTCATTTATTCTACTACAGAGACTTATCCATTCGAGGATCCACTATCTCCATAGCATGAACTAGTTGCACCTGCTTTTTCTCCATTCTTATCTTCTGATCAATCTGAGCTGGACTCTAAATCTGAGCTAACTAAGGATGCTTATGAGAGTTTTGCATCAGAGAGACCTTTATCACCTGATTCATATGAGGCTGTCGTTACTCGATGGAAGAGTAAGGTAGCAACACGTTCATCGTCATTGTCTGGATCATCATCTATATCTTCTACACCTATTCCATCTACCAAAATTGCTGCTATACTATTTGTCTTACCTACTACACCTGTTGAGACCACTGTTGCACCACATTCTATGCATACATCACCTATCCGTGATATTCCTGCTATTGGTACCACACCTACTCATCGTCTTACCGACGGTTGTAACCGAGTTACCACGAGGAAGAGGTTTAGACACCCTCTACCTATTATTCAGCCTTCATCACATCCATCTAGGTCATCATCAGATTCTTCATCATCATCTGAGAGTTCTTCTACTGCTGACACATCAGGTTCTTCATCTAAGAGTTCTTCACGTTCTTCTTTTGATCCCGTAGTGTTAAGATTATGTTACACCTTCATCTTCTACATCTGTTGGACCATCTCAAAAGAGATGCAAGTCCTCGGCTACATCAGTGCCCACTGCGGCTCATCCATTAGAAGCTTTGTCATCGACATGAGCTGATCTTTTTCCACCTCGTGAAAGGTTTAGAGGTCCTTCAATAGCATCTCATTATGAGGCTAGTATAGAGGATAGCATGGAGGCCGATGCTGAGGCCGGTAGTGAGGCCGATGTTGGGGTTGATATTGAGGCTGATATTGATGCTGATCTTGAGAAAAATATTGATACAGATATTATGGCAGACATTGAGGCAGATATTGCGGCTGAGGCTGCGGTAGCTATTTAGGCTGATACTGAGATCGATGCCGAGGTAGATGCCAAGGTAGATCCTAGGCCTGTTGCTAAGGGTAGTGCTGGAGATACTAGTGATATTGTTGTAGACGTCATTACTGAGCCTAAGGTCCCTAATGACCTTCCCGCGTTGACCGTTAGATGAGATTGAGGAGGCAGTCCAGAGTATGTATGAGCATTTGACAGAGATACCTACCCAGAGATTGGATGATATAGAGGAGGAGCAGAGAGCTCAGGAGACTAGGGCAGTGACAGTTGATACTCAGAGGGCTAACCTGATTGAGCTGGTTAGAGTTTTAAAGGCTAGTCATTTGAGGCTTCGAGACTCAGTAAGAGTTGAGGGAGAGCTTTGCTAGTGTTGAGTGCCGTTTGGGTTATGTGCAGGAGGAGCTTAGGCAGATTCGTGTGTCTCATCACTATGACAGAGAGAGTTTTAGGAGGCTTGAGACCTTCATGATCATGCATCATGGATATCGCCCTTGGATCTGCTACATCATGATTTATGTATTTACTAGCAGTTAGTATTAGCATATTAGGAAGTTATGTAATCTTTTGGGAAAAAGCTGTAACCAACTAACTAATTATGTTATGATGACTTATTTTATCTATCTATGATGATTTTGTTATATTCTCCTCGTATTATGGTATTATTTATTTCGTTTTGGCAAAACATGATTCCATTATATTTTATATCTCCATTCGTCTTAACTTGATTATTTTTATCTATTGTTTATAATGATTACAACTCGTATAAATCTCATCATATGTTATATTTCTGTGATGTAGAACAATGCATGCTCCCCGTAAAGGATTAACTACTGCCGCTATTAAACGCTTAGTGAATCAGCATGTTGCTGAAGCATTAGCCAAGCAAGAAGCTAACAGAAACAATGGTAGTGGTAGGGTTAATGGGAACGTTAATGTGAATGGTGATAGGAATGCTAATGCTAGGGGAGTCATGTCCATTGCAAGGGCTTGTACTTATAAAGACTTCCTGAACTGCCAACCGCTAAATTTAGGGAACCGATAGAGCGGTAGGATTGGCTCGATGGTTTGAAAAAATGGAGTCGGTCTTTCATATCAGCAATTGCTCCACAAACTGTCAAGTGAAGTTTGATGCCTACACGCTACAAGGTTATGCTTTGACCTGGTGGAACTCCCACAAGAGGACTATTGGAGTTGAGGCTGCATATGTCATGACCTGGAATGAATTGATGAGACTAATGACTGAGGTGTACTATCCCTGAAACTAAATTTAAAAGATGGAGAACAAACTATGAAACCTCATTGTTAAGGATACTAATGTTGTTGGATATACCTAGAGATTTCAAGAGTTAGACTTGCTATGCCCAAAGATGGTTCCTAATGAGGAAGAGAAGATTAGGAGGTACATCTTTGGTCTCCCAGATAACTTTCAAGGGAATTTAACCTCGTTTGCACCGACCAGGCTCCAAGATGCCATCATGATTTTTTTAGGTAAAGGGTTACCCCGGTAAATGTATTAACCAAAAACAGTTAAGTATAGATAGGATGTGGCTGAAATGCCACATTAACCTCAAGCTACAGGCAGCTTGATAAACAAGTGTTAATGACATGCCACAAACACAAATTAAGCCTAGTAGTGAAAAGAACTAAAAATCCCAAACTAAGCTAGACATGAACCAAGAGGAAAACATATAATCATGCGAGCATCCCGCTAACCAGCAGCAACACAACAGGAGCAAATGCGATCTAGGTGAGTCCGCCTCCTTAAAAAACCTTTCCAAAGAAAACCTAGAGGAAAAAACCCTGGATAAGGAAAAAAGAGTACAACCCTTACATAGAACTCCTATCATGAACAATACAATTACTTGGAATCTTCCATTGGTGAAGTAGCAAAAGAGACCGGGTAGACGTCTTCTTAAACTTGAATGTAACAAACTTCAACCGCACCATAGATAAAATAACATGAACAATCTGATCTGGAGATAAAGCCTTATTCATGAACAATCTTCCATTCCTTTCCAACCAAATGTAATACGAAGTAGCAGCAACCACTAGTCGAGATAGAATGCTGAAGACCGTTCTGCCCTTGGAGATAGGAATAATGAAAGCAATAACATCCATAAGCCTAGGAGGGATAAGGTTCATGCCGCAAAGAACACAAACCTTGGACCATACATGCGAAGAAAAGGAACACTCAAAGAACAAGTGAGCATGTGAATCAGGAACCAAATCACACATGGAGCATCTAAGCAGGTTTAAGTCAATACTCAGACCGACATCCCATTGCCGTAGCTTATCTTGTGTATTCAACTTCTCCTTAATTACCAACCACATGTGGATAGCATGCCAAGGAATACAGTGAGGAAACCAAACAACATTATACCATTGTACCATATTAGCCCGAAACTGTATTGTATCCCAAACCCAAGCCACCGAGAAAGGTCGTAAAACACCATACCTATCTTGCCATAAAATGACATCATCCATATCATCAATTAACATTAGGACCTGTAATTGGGCCACAAAAGGGAACCTAGACAGCCAATTAAGAGGCCATCTCCAAACACCATTATCAATAAGATTACAAACCGAGTCATCAAGAGAAAAAACCGCTCGAGCAATGTCGCTATTAGATAGCATGTCTTTGATCAGACACAAATCTGTCATCTATCAAACCAAACAGATGTAGATTTGCCATTATTAATCTTATGCCAAATAAAGGGTCTGATTTTAGATCTAATTTAGAGAAGCTACGCCAACCCCAACTAACATTACCTCTACAAGGAATATCCCACAAACTAACAGTCTGATGGATCAAAAGGTTCGTGTAAATGCTGCTAGAAAATCTAAAAACAAGAGGAAATAGGAAAAAAACTCATGGGATACCCGTATACACCAACCACCTTTCAAAAGGCTAGATGTAGGAAGGGCTTACACGGATGGAACCATAGAGAAGAGAGGATATGCTGGAGATTTGCCCTACTCCAATAAGTGTAGGTTGCATCATTCTCGGCAGTGTACTGTGAGGTTTATGAATTGTAAGAAGGTGGGTCATATGACAAGAGATTGTAAAGCTATAGTTGCTGCTGCCATCCACCAGAGAGCTTTAGTGGTTAATTCGAGGCCTAATGTAACTTGCTTTGAATGTGGAAGATAAGGACATTATAGGAGTGATTGTCCAAATTTGAAGAACCAGAATTGTGGAAAGCAACCTGCTAATAGTGAAGCTCGTGAGAGGGCTTATGCATTAGGAGGAGGAGAAGCAAACCAAGACTCCAACGTTGTTACGGGTACGTTTCTCCTCAATAATCGTTATGCATTCATCCTATTTGATTTTGGTGCTGATAGAAGTTTTGTGTCAACTACGTTTAGTTCCTTAATTGACATCATCCCTACTGCATTAGACGTTAGTTACGCTGTTGAGCTAGCTGACGGAGGGGCCGCTAGATCCGATATCATAATTAGGGGTTGTACGTTAAATTTATTAAACCACCCGTTCAACATCGACTTAAAGCCCGTAGAACTCGATATTTTTGATGTTATTATCGGTATGGATGGGTTGTCTAAGTATGTAACAACTCGAGCTTCAGGTCAACGTTTATCCTGAGCTAAGATAATTATTTTTGCTACGTAAATAATTATAGTCGTTTATGCTATATAAGGTTTGATGAGAATTTCCATTTATAAGGTAATTTCATGCCGTGATTGAATTTCTATTTGTTTTTAGCATCTAAGAAAGTCAGAAAAATTTATATTGTTGCTCCGAGAGCGTGAATATGTTATTTTTGCATTTTATGGTATTTCCTAGAGTTTTTTTTTTGTAAAAACCGTAATTCAAGGTCGTGTTTTATGAGGTTTAACGTTTTAAAGAAAAATTAGTGGGACAGATTTAAAATAATTATTAACGTGGTGTGACCCGAGTTATTGGCCGATTTTATTTATAAAAGAAATGCATTGTACTAGTTTTAAAAGAGATTAAGGATGGAGGGAACGAAATTGCCAAAATGGCAAAGATGTTTTCTATATAAAGAGCACACACACACATAATAAACTTTTATGAAATTTTTTCTCTTCCTCCTCCTCTCTTCCTCTCTTCGACCAGCCACCCCACAAACACCCATTTTCGGCTTATTTTTTGACATGCAATAAAATCAAAAAATATATATTCATAATCCTGGTTTCAAGAGCTGCAAAACCTACTATAGAAACCTCACATGCAATAAGATTTGAAAAAGTTGAATTTTTGGTTGGTTCTTGGTGATTTCGTGTAATAGGGGGTGTTTAGATTAGTTAGATTGTTGTTATTTTAGCATTGGTTGTTTGAAAAAGGTTTGGTTGTTGGTCTTTGGGTTGCGTCCTATTTTAAAAGCCAAAGGGGAAGCCATATTTTAATTTTATTGATAGCATTGTAAGCTTCTAGTTATGTTTCTTGCTTGATTAAAGTGATATATTGCATGTATTATGATTATTGCTAGATGATTCAAGTGCGGAAATTATTGAAAGCGTGTTTTATTATTAACTAAAGTTTGATGGTTTTGGTATAATTATATAGACTAGTTAAGCGTATTTTGATAGTCGGATTATGTCAAAATGTCGTTTTCATAGGTTTTGGGTGGACCATGTTTGACCAGAAATTTTGACTTGACCGTAGCGAGTCAAGAAATTTTTGAAAGTTATTTTTGATAATGTTAAGTGATAGTGTTCGCACTAAGCTCCATTTAGCTAGGTGGATCGTCACGTAACTCTTAATAACGAACGTTTTACGACCGAGTCAAGTTTGGGTAATTTTGGGGTAAAAAGTCAACTACGAAGTTTGACTTTTGAAAGTCAAACCTACGTAAACTTTTGAATAAAGTCTATAATAAACAAATGGTTCGTAATGTTAGTAATTGATAACGAAATGTGAAATTCGGATTATATTATCCTTACTTTCGGTAACTTTCTAAAAATGGAAACTTTATGGAAAATGAGGTAATATTGTTAAGTGCGTCAAAGTGAAATGTTTTGCGTCGCACTTGGAGATTGTAGTATATTATCGTATATACGTAATAATAATATATATGTATATGCAAGTATGCAATATATGATTTAATATACTTTTAGTCACGTACCGCTATATATGTATTATATAGGTCGCGGTTAAGACGTAAAGTTACTTGCACTTGATTGATTTGGATCTTTTGCTTAAGGTGAGTTCCTAGCCTCGCATTTAAATCTTTTAATTGTTTTTTTTTAAACCCGCAAGGGGATGCATGATTGTTTTACAAAATCTAACACATAAGATTTTATGGTATGCTGGACCCGATTACGAGATTTGGTTTCCGCAAGGTTGCTATTGCCTAAGCCCTTAATTCATGAACCGTTAATGCCTGCGAGGTGAATTGGCTAATGCATTAAATAGATCTTTTGGGTTTGACCACTCCGTCCCGAGTGACTGATTCCGTTGTGACCACCCTGTCAAACAACATTTTGTATTTAAAAAGATATAGTGTAAAGACAATAATACAATAATACCTTGTTTTGGGGCACATTAACATATGAAATGCCATATTTACTGTTAACGTTCGGTGTCATGAGCTTATTGCGTTATAGAAAAGAAGTTGCTATATATTGCATTCTTTGCTTTGTTTTCCCGAGAACTAATTATATGTTCAAAGATGATTGCTTATTAATTATTTTAAACTCTATGAATTTCACTCAACATTGTTGTTGACATTTTAAACATGTTTAATCCCAGGTAACCAAGGATGAAGGCAACAATGGCGTGGAGGTGTCATGCGTGTGATGGATTTTGTGAAAGACTATTTGTGTGTTCCGGTCTTTCAAAAACAATGTCTTATGTTGTTCTAAAACAATTTCTTTATTTTGAAACACTAGTGTTTTTCAAATGATGTAATGGTTGTGGTTGCGATTTTGTAGGGACCTAAATGTATTTTAACTCTGATTAATAATGGAATACATGTTTGTTAAACGTCTCTTTTGGGTCGTTTTCTATTGTATTGGTGAATGATGCTATTTAGTAACATCCAAATTGCTATTTCCGTTGCGCAATCTAATGTACGTTGGATGAGGGTGTTACAGAGTGGTATCAAGAGCCTAAGGTTATTAAGAACTAGGTCGAGTCTTTTTGAAAACCTAAACTATAACGCTTCTACACGCACGCCGAGACTCCTCGTTGCCATTGGTTACCTATAGAAAGAAAAGGTAAATTTATTAATTGTTATGTATAGGTATATTTAAGTATGTGTTATACGTATAAATGGTTAAGTATGGATATACTCATGCATGTGTTGGATGCATAAATGGTTATGTATTGGTGCATTTATGCATGTGTTGTATGCATAAAATGGCATGTGATTGTATGATAATCGTTATTATATATGCTTGAAATATAATTGAGGTATATGCAGAACGAGAATGTCACGAATTGTGAATTTTTAATTGTTGCGCTTTTATGCGAGCCGTTATTTTGGATAGTAGTATTCTTATTGGAACACTATTGAATAAGAATAAAGAAGTGATACACTATTAAGTAAGTATTGTATGATATTTTCTAGATTATCATGGTAAACATAATTCCTCCTGATCATGTGGATGATGTACCCATTGTTGAGCCGAATCAACACGATGATGTTCCTGTTATTCCCGAGCCTGTCTTAGTGGATGAAGACGAGGACCCGGAAGAAGACGAATTTGAGGAAGAATAAGATCCTCAAGAAGAAGAAGATAATATAGAAGTCGACATCGAGGAAGATGAGAATGAGCCTGAGTTGACATATCCTTATGAAGTGGTGGATCCTCTTAACCCTTCGCCGCCTGCTTCTGAGTCAGAACCTGAGTATGCGATCGAGGTTGAGATCCCGATTGAGCACGAGGATGAGACTGTTCCTGCTAGCGTCCATGAGGTAGGTGAATCGTCTACTGCTCCTTTTCTTCGTGAGGACAGTGATGGTATATTACCTGGTCTCATGAGGAGGGACATTAACTCTCTTTTTGGTCGGATGGCTTCTCTTTCAAGATGATTGTGTGGTCGCGAGACAGTGCATGCATTGGTCGAGAAGAAAGGAAAAGCAAAGGACGAATACTATGGTAAGTTAATTTTGGATTTGGGTAATGAAGTGCGTTCTAGTATGGAGCAAGGAACGACTACAATGGAAAAGCTAGTTGAGAAGCTTGGTAATGCTGAAGATAAGGTCGAGTGTAAGAAATTGAAGAAGGAAATTGAAAAAGCAAGGTTTAGCAACACATTCCTTCAAAGGTAGAACGAACGAGTCGAGAGAGATCTCTATTGGACTAGAGTTCGAGCTCATGAGTTCTATCAAGAGATGATTCGTAGAGGATTTGTGTTTGAAGAAAGACCGAATGAAGCTATCAATGTTCTGATTGAAGATGAGAAGAGTCCATCATTTGAGCCGCGAGGATCTCCTCATTTGACTTACTGGCTGTTCAAGCTTATGCTTGAGGTTAATGTGGCACTTCAGTCACATTCCATTGTACTTATTGGCTTTTGGGTTATTATTATATTTTACCGGGGAAAAATTCCCCTTTACAAAAAAAAATCATATACTACAATCTCCAAGTGCGACGCAAAACATTTCACTTTGACGCACTAACAATATCACAACGTTTTCCATAAAGTTTCTATTTTTAGAACGTTGCTGAAAGTAAGGATAATATAATCTAACTTCGTATTTCGTCATCAATCAACTAGCATTACAAACCCATTGCTCATAACAAACCATATTCAAAAGTATACGTAAGTTTGACTTTCAAAAGTCAAACTTCATAGTTGACTTTTACACAAAAAATAACCAAACTTGACTTGGCCGTAAAACGTTCGTTATTAAGAGTTACGTGACGATCCACCTAGCGAAACGTAGCAAAAGGTGAACACTATCACTTTTCATTATCAAAAATAAATTTCTCGACACGCTACGAGGTGATCAAAATTTCTTGTCAAACTTGGTCAACTCAAAATCTATTAAAATTATATTTTTGACTTAAACCAACTATCAAAACATGTTTAACTAGCTATGTAATTATAGAAAAACCATCAAACCTCAAATAATAACCAAATACGTTTTCAATAATTTCTGCACTTGAATCCTATAACATATAACATAATATACGTAATAACATCAAATTAACCACACTAGAAAATAGCAGGGGAAAACCCTAAAAAAAACTCTCCTCTCTATGGCGATTTCCGGCGCCCCCTCCTCCTCTTTGTCCGGCAACATCTTCCTTTTTAACCGCCTCTCTACCCCTTTATTTATATAGGATCCGTATGTCTGTGGTTAGGATTGATCACGATTTCTTCTTTTGAAGGTTCATGTTCATCTTATTTTCAGATTTATGTTTCTTTTTAAATATCGTTGGTATGCAATCAGTTTTTGAGGGACGTGTTTTTCTTGAGGGGGGTGCTGACCCGTAATATTTATCTTGTGGAAATTGGCTATACACCAATTGTAACCCTTACCCTATTTTTTAGGGTTTCGTTTTGGATCTGCTAATATTATTAGGGTTCGATGTGGTGTGGTGTTATTGATCCTTGCCATGTTCCTTCTTGTACATCTTTGGGCGGATCATGGTTGATTTGGCATGATTTGATGCCGCGTGATGTGTTTTGATCAGATCGTTGGGTATAATTATTGATCTGGTAAAGGTTCGTTCATCAAGGTCCGTAGGTTAGAGAGTTGGAAGTACAAGTTTGTTAGGGTATTCTTGTTCAAAAACCCTAATATTTGGCCGTCACTCTTATTATACTTTCCGGTCAATTATACAGTCGATTGTTGCTATGGTATGGATGTCTTCGTTTGTTTGGGTATTTGATTCGTGGGGTTTTGATTGTGAATATTATTTTACCCTAATCGCTGCCTATTTATGGAAGTTTGGTGTTAGTAGTAGGATGATAATATAACTTGCATGATTTCATTCATTATCTATATCATGTTTTCATCCATGG
>BQNB010212520.1:0-10125 GCA_026074375.1 Tanacetum coccineum
CGTCACTAGCAGATCAACTGATGTGATAGTGGTATGTCAAGTTGGATCCTAGACCTTAGAAAATTAATTGTTTATAGATTTATACATGGGTAGTTAATTTTCTTCAAGGAGTATTATCAAAAATACTAATTCTTGAACTTTAACTATGTTTTGTAGATGGCACATCCTGCTCAAAACATAAACCATTCGGCTTTCAGGTCGATGTTTGAAAGAGAAAAACTTTCTGGAAATAATTTTAATGACTGGTTTCGTCAACTTAAGTTGGTCTTAAGAGTTGAAAAGAAAATGTATGTCATTGAACAGCCTATTCCTCATACTCCTGCAGCTGATTCCGTAGTAAATGTGCTGGCGGAATGGAATACAGTATATGATGCTCATAATGAGGTGGCTTGCTTTATGCTTGGAAGTATGACTCCTGAGCTTAATAGACAATTTGAAATATATTCACCTTATGAAATGCTTCATGAGCTTAAGTCTATGTTTGAGAAACAAGCTGGAGTTGAGAGGTGTGACCTAATCCAAACTTTCCATGCTTGCAAACTAGAGGAGGGTAAACCAGTTGGTGCATATGTCCTTAAGATAAAAGACTATGTGGAGCAACTGGAACATCTTGGTTATGTGCTCCCACGGGATCTTAGTGTTAGCTTAATCTTGAATGGCCTAACTAGTGATTTTGCTGGTTTTGTAAGAAACTACAATATGCATAACATGAGGAAGACAATTGGTGAACTACATGCTCTGCTTATTGAGTATGAGAAATGTTAACCTAAAAAGGCTGCTACACCACAAGTTATGGCAATTCAATGTGGTAGAATCCAGAAGGCCAATAAGAAATCACAAAAAGCTAAAGGCAAAGGTAAAGGGAATGGCAAGGGAAAAGATAAGAGTTATATCTTTAAGCCTAAAAACCCTAAACCTTCTGCTAAAGAGCACTCCGCTAAGGATGACACCTGCCACCACTGCAAGGAGGTGGGTCATTGGAAGAGGAATTGTCATGTTTACCTTGCTGAGTTGTTGAAGAAAAAGAAGCAAGTTGGTACTGCCAGCTCTTCATGTATCTTCACCATAGAATTATTTTCTTTTCCTAATAAGTCCTGGGTGTATGAAACTGGTTGTGGTACTCACATTTGTATCACAAAACATGGTCTTAGAGGAGCAAGAAAGCTGGAACAAGGAGCTCTTTATTTGTATGTGGGCAATGGTGTTCGTGTACAAGTAGAAGCTATTGGAAGTTTTGACTTAGTTTTACCTAATGGCCTAGTGATTTGTTTAGACAATTGTCATTATGCACCTATTATAACTAGAGGTGTTGTTTCAATTCATCGTTTGGTTGAAAATGGATTTGTCCAATGTTTTACGGATTATGGAATTTCAGTTTCTAAGAATGGTGTTCTTTATTTTAATGTTATTCCTAGTAATGGTATTTATGAAATTGATATGTCCAATCTTGTGCCAAATATTAATTCTATGTATAATGTTAGCAACAAAAGAGTCAAGCATAACTTGGACTCTACTTATCTATGGCACTGCCGTCTTGCTCATATAAGCAAGAAGCGTATTGAAAAGCTACAACTTGATGGGCTTTTAAAATCAACAGATAACGAGTCATTTGATCAATGCGTGTCTTGTTTATCGAGCAAGATGACAAGGAAATCGTTTCCACATCGTCCCGAAAAGAAGACTGATCTTCTTGGCTTCATTCATACTGATGTTTGTAGACCACTTAGACATGTGTCAAGATAAGGTGCTAGCTACTTCATTACATTCACGGATGATTATAGTCGTTATGGTTATGTTTATTTACTTAAACATAAACATGAAGTCTTTGAAACATTTAAGGTGTTTAAGAATGAAGTGGAAAATCAACTCAGGAAGACAATCAAGGCTCTTCGATCAGATCGAGGTGGCAAATACATAAACCAAGAGTTTAAAGATTATCTTAAAGCTTGTAGAATTGTCCAGCAGCTTACTCCTCCATATACACTACAACACAATAGGGTGTCTGAAAGGACAAATCGTACTTTGTTAGACATGGTGCGATCTATGATGAATCTTACAACTCTACCGTTATCCTTTTGGGATTATGCTCTAGAGTCTGCTGCACGCATTCTCAATATGGTTTTAACCAAGAAGGTTGATAAGACACCATATGAATTATGGTATGGAAAAGTTCCTAATTTATCTTACTTAAAGGTCTAGGGTTGTGAGGCGCTTATGAAGCGGGATACGCCTGACAAACTTCAACAAAGATCTGTTAAGTGTATCTTTATAGGATACCCAAAGGAAATAATGGGTTACTATTTCTACTTCCCACCTGAAAACAAAATAGTTGTTGCGAGGTATGTTGAATTCTTTGAGAAAAGTCTTTTGTCTTAAGAAGTCAGTGGGAGGGCGGGAGAACTTGAAGAAATTTAAAATGAAGATACATCACCTTCTGAAATCACTAGCGAAATTCCTATGGAGGTTGAGGGTTTTGAACCACTTCAAGAGGAAGTTATTTCGATTCGTAGGTCCAATAGGACACATCGAGCTCCTGAACGCTTATGTCTAAATGTAGAAGTGGAGGAGCAAAGTTTAGGGGATCTTAATGAACCTACTAACTATAAAGTTGCAATGTTAGATCAGGAATCTGATAAGTGGCTCGATGCTATGAATGCAGAGATGCAATCCATGAAAGATAATCAAGTCTGGCGCTTGGTTGATCTTCCTCTTGATTGTAAGACTGTTGGGGGTAAATGGCTTTTTAAGAAAAAGATTGACATGGATGGCAGTATACACACATATAAAGCTCATCTTGTAGCAAAGGGTTTTACTCAACTCTACGGGGTTGATTATGAAGAAACCTTCTCACCCGTTGATGACATTAGAGCTATTAGGATTCTCATAGCTATAGCGGCGTTCTATGACTATGCGATATGGCAAATGGATGTCAAAACTGCCTTCTTAAATGGTTATCTTGATGAAGACATTTATATGGTGCAACCTGAAGGTTTTGTCGATCCTAAACATCCCAGGAAAGTATGCAAGCTTTAAAGATCCATTTATGGTCTTAAGCAAGCATCAAGGAGCGGGAATAAAAGATTTGACGAGGAAATCAAAAAGTTTGGATTTACTCAAAATCTTGATGAGCCATGTGTATATCAAAAGGCTAGTGCGAGTAATGTTACATTCCTCATCTTATATGTTGATGACATAATTATCATGGGAAATCACATTCCAAGTTTACAAAGTGTAAAGGATTATCTTGGAAAATGTTTCGCCATGAAAGATTTAGAGGAAGCAGCATTTATTCTTGGAATCAAGATCTACCGAGATAAATCGTAGTGATTAATTAGACTTAGTCAAAGTACTTACATGGATAAGATCTTGAAGAGATATAGGATGGATAATTCCAAACGTGGTTACATCCCCATGCAAGAAAGACTTGACTTGAATAAAACACAAGGTGCTTCAACACCTGAAGAGGTGAAGCGTATGCAAAATGTACCTTATGCTTCGGCGATAGGTTCCATCATGTATGCGATAAGATGCACTAGACCTGATGTTGCATTTGCGCAAAATATAACAAGCCGTTTTCAACAGAATCCAGGAGAACCACACTAGACTGCTGTGAAAACAATTCTTAAGTATTTAAGAAATACTAAAGATATGTTCTTGGTTTATGGTGGAAATCCTGAAGCTGAACTTAGAGTTGATTGTTATTGCGATACTGGATTTGAGACCGATAGAGATGATACAAAATCTCAGACATGATACATCTTCATTTTGAATGGAGGCGCAGTGGACTGGAAAAGCTCCAAGCAAAGTACTACTGCGATGTCTGCTACAGAAGCTGAATACATAGCTGCGATGGAAGCTGTTTGGATTAGGAAGTTTATTTCAGGGCTTGGTATCGTACCAACAATAAACGAGCCTATTAAATTGTTTTGCGATAATTTTACCGCACTACATTTCGCTAACGAACCGGGGGTTCAGAAGGGTGTCAGACACTACTATAGGAGATATCATTATGTTCGCGAGAGTATTGAACTGGGCGAAGTAAAATTCCTTAAAGTTCACACAGATGACAATCTGGCCGATCCTTTCATGAAGGCTTTACCAAAAGGAAAGCTTACTCAACATGCTAGGAGCATGGGACTTCGTTTAGCTAGTAGTTTCATGTAGATCTGTGCTTAGTATTTAGATAAGGGATGTTAAGACAATTTATTTAATGATAAAGATACGTGGTATTTTGTTATATTTATTTTAAATTGTGTCCAATATTTGCATGTTTAATCCGTGAATAATGTTTTATTATTATTCTAAACTAGGCCGTTGTCGATTAACAATATAGGAATATTGTTGAACTAAGACAAATCTGAGTTATTGGTGATATCTTGGATATTAAAGGAAGTGTCCGCCAAACTCACATGATATTCATAAGATAAATATTGAACTTTCCCAACTAACAAGAATATCACTTTATGGATCGGCGTCATTAAGTGAATCTTGTAAGTGATTTTATTTACTAAATCCTTAGACTTGAGATGCAAGTAGGTCTTGCATGTGTGAATTATCCTTCTTGATCTAGTTCTAGTTATCCCGAATAAGATAGCTAATAAGGATTATTTCAGAAGTGATTATGAAGCATGGTGACATGACACTTGTAGTTAATATATAATTTATTCCTTCAATAATTGAAGAATGATTCCACTGGGCCCCTCGTAAAATTAACCAGATGTGTGTATGGCCGTACTCGAAAACTCATGTAGATATGTCTTATTGATTTTCGGTAATCTTGATTAGTTATATATACGAGAAACATAATCGTTAAATAATGGAATGACATTGATCCATATCCATTTTTAACACGGTATCTGAAACAAAGGGATTGTAAATATGTAAATCATTTATCCGTGTCTTTATGAAACCACACTCAGATATTTCTGGGAGCATTAACGTGTTGCTAGACACTTACCAGTGTTATTATATTATTTATGTAACATTTCTCAATTTCAGGTCATTTTACGACATCTATTATTCGTCACTATTTATTTTGGTCCGATACGCGTTTACTTTTAAATCGCGTAGACTAAAAATAATCATTTAATGTAAATGGTCATCAAATAAATTAAGGTTTACATCAACCAAGTACTATATAATTTGATACGGATCAAGGAGGAAGCCCACTTAGCCCAACCCAAGCCGGGCCCACTGAAAGTGGCTAGGGTCGGCTGAATGTTTTGAAGATCCAATCCAACCAAAACTTCCTATCCAAGTTATTTATTTCAGTCTTTTATTTGATTGTTATCGTTTCCTTTTTTAGAATTATGTTTCTATTTTTTGTTTGCATCTTTTCCTATTTAAAGGGTTGTATTCCCTGGTTGAAAAACACAGTTGAATAAAAGAATTTCTTTTCGAAACAAACTTTGTTTCTTGTTCATTCGGTTGGCCGGAGAACAACACCGACGATCATACTTGGCGATCGGCAACAAATATGAGGTGGTGTTTGGTGAATCGTTCAAAGCATGAAAAGTAAAACACCACATCTACGTATGCTATTATCATGTATTACACATGCAAGATCATGCATGTATTATACATGCATGAATATTATACGTACTCAATACTAATCACATGTAGTGATTTATTTTCCATCTTGTTCACTGTGATTCGATCAATACAAAGCCGAACAAGAACATCGTGTTCCGTTATTTTATTCGTGAAGCAAGTAATAGCATTCTAGCGTATCTCGGTGACGTGTAGTGTATGCACACCATAGAGGTTATCTACTTTGGTAACTTGGGCGGTTTTCGCGTTGTATTGTTTATTATACACACGCGTATATTTAAGACGGTGTTTTTGTTAATTGCTAAAAGGTACACATCTCTTGATCCCTTGTTAATTACATATTCTATACGTGTTTACTTTCCGCTGCGTACTCATGATAGATTAAAGGTTAATTAGTTGTTAAAACTCAACACAATCAACGAAACACGTTTCGATTCATATCACTCATTCGGTACGCTCAATTCACTTATCAAGTCAGGATTTGTTTCAGTTTTATTCAAAAAGCGAAGCGCTTGTGGCGACTCAACCCTGGCAGGCCATTTCCCTATCTTGACCAGTTAATTGAAAGCCCCATTTTCTCACCTCTAGAAAAAGTAGATAACGACTAAAGAAAGAAATAAACTTTTAAAAGCTTACTACCACCACTACCAGCAACTCACATGAGACTCTATAGTTGTTTCACCAGGATTAGCAAACATCATGTTAGGGTCCTGGGTTAAATGTTGCAGTATTTGTTAAAAGTCCGGAAGTCCAGCCCCAAACATCTCGCCGTCACCTCTAAACCATTCAAATGAAGTGCTGAAATTACTAATGAACAATCAGCTCGACTCATTGTTCTATCTTTAATCGAGCCAACTTGAATGATAGTAGTTGGAGATCTGATAGTTGTTGTGTCTTCTGGGATACTTGATGCAGGGGGTACAAAAACACGGAAAAAGTAAATAGCGTGCTCCGCGACCAAACTTACAAATCACAAACATTAATCACAAAAGATATAAAAGATCTCTCACAGATGCAATGTCTAATAGCAAAGAGTTTAATTTTCCCTCTTGAATTGTGGAATGAATATGAAAAGAAAGTCAGTGGCAACCTTACAGGAAATAGATGGAATAAAAAAAGCTTACATGAAAAATTGGTACAGACAAAACGCAAATGATAAGAAAATCAGTGGTCTTTCCCTTTGATATAAAATTGAAATTCACTCGTCTCTCAATCAATTACCGATACCACGCCTATGCCTCTAGGGCCTTTCCCTTTGTAAAAATGTTGAAACATTGGAAGGAATTATGTTTATCTAGTCGTCCTACTGGAATAATTTGACAAAAGATGCCCCATAAAAATATGAATAATTGTTAATCTCATGCTGTAACCATCAAGTGTATTGTCCATGTTTTAACAGGATAAGAACCCACGCTAAGAGAAAACAATACTAAACATTGAGCCGAGAGAACATTTTACTGCCTCATGTTTATTGCTTAGTAGGATACCTAAGGTGGGTGGATTGCCTCCGTTCAAGAACCCAACAAATCGTGCATAAATACATAAAACGGCCAAACTATCTTTGCAACTTTAGTATCTAACATAAACACCACACGAAAGATGAATTTAATTTTAATTGTCTTGGCCCTAAGCATATGTAGCATTTAGTAGACTAATGAAGACCAAAACCCTGTATAAGACGATAAAAAATGATTCATATGGATTCAATGAAAATTATATTACAGATCTTATAGGTATTATTGGGGCGTGGTTATCAACTTAATTTTACTCAGATAAAATAATTATTTGAAACTGAAAATCCACCATGTGTCTACTTAGAAGATACCGAACGCAACATTCACGTTTTATGTATCTAGTGTGTAACATCTGTTGGATTATGGTAGTTGGATTCGCACCTATACGACTAGAAATGTGTGAGCCTATTGGGGGCACACACGTAAGACATGAAGAGTACGTTTATTATGTAATTAATATATATACTTGTTATACATTATTAATTATATAATATGTTTCACGAAATATATTTAAACGGTCGTTAGTTTCCGTTGGACGCTTAACTAACTTTAAATACCCGTTAAATAAAAATAAAGAGAAGGGCTTAAAATGTTGAAATGAAAACCCTTATCCTCCTCCCAAATGTGGCAGATTTTAGATGATTCTAAAAAAGGAATTGTGTGCAAATTATAATGATAATGATGAGTGTTTAGGATAAGATGAAAGAGTTGTGATAAGCTTAAGACTTGAAGTTTATCTTCAAAGTTTTAGAGTTTATCTACAACTAGAGTTGAGGTGCTATATAAACACCTCATATCTCTTCTCATTTTAATTCGGTCCTATTCACACAAAATCATACGACATTAAAAATACACCAAAAGGAAAAAAATAATATATTTTGTTTCTTTTCCTTGGTCTCTCGGCAGAAAGTAATCACCCCTTAAAGGGTGTATTATTTTAATTGTATATATGTAGAAACAAAAGTAATCTTATACTACTTTTGTTTTTACACTTGTTCCTTCAATCAACCGATCCATTAGTAATCCCACTTTGGGTTCTTGGTTCGTTTCAAGCATCAAGAAGGAAGAACACTAGGTGTTTGTGAATCGTGAAGCAACGACTAGCATCGTGACGTATTTGTTTGACGTGTTGTGTGAGCAACCGTAGAGGTGACAATTTAGTCACTAGTTTCAAAAGGGTTTCTAGTTCTTGGTTTTCTTACATTTGCAGTTGATCTTCAAGGGTTAGTTTTCTTGTTTACCCTTTATGTTTATTTATTATGTGTGTTAATCATATTCACCTTACTTGATCCATATCCGCTGCGTACTCGTAGTGTTAATGGTTAACAGTTTATTTAAATCCCAACAGTGGTATCACGAGTCAACTCGTTTGGTGTTTATATGGGTTACACACATAATTAAACACGCTAGGGCTGCATGAAATTGGTTTATTTATTGTTTTATTAGAAAATTATGGAAACTATATGCAATACTTTCCATAAATAATAAATAAACAACCTAGAATCAACACAAATGTAAATTGATAAAAAGAAGATTAGATCAAAATTAAATGTTAATTAAGCTGCCATGATGATCTATTCTTGTTTTATCTCGGCCTTAAGACTCACGCAATCATGTTATATGATGGATGTGGTGATTTAGGTACTTTAGCAGAAAATCTAGTGAGAGTCTTTTGGTTCTCCAATTGGGGAAGACTCTTTTGAGAACTTGAGACATTATATGAATTACTGCTTTAAGAGTTTATCTTCAATTTTATAAATCCTCTGTTATGTCTGCTTTAATTGCTATAGAGATATGACATGTTCTAGTCAATATTTGCCAAGATAGACTTATGAAACCTTTTAAAACGGACTTATAATTAAATGAGAAATTTTGAATTGAACAAGTCTAGTATGAACATACTCATTGTGACTATTATGTATTATTTGCGAAACGGTATTTTTGGACAAATAAATAACGGACATTAAACTATAGAAATTTGATTTCTGTGAACTTATAGTTTATATGCGCAGTATGGGGTTGAATTGATCTTTAATTTTTTTTTCCCGCCCCACTACATGCTTCGGCATATGAGGGAATTATTGGAATTACTTGTGTCTTCGGATGCATGTAGGAGTACAATATAGGGTTTGATCAATTTGTAATCCCACCATATTGGCAACAATAAAACTAAATGTTAACAAAGGGGTTTCTTAACATAAAATAGCATTATTAGTCAATTGGAAATACGGCTCACCCATTGTTGAACAAACTACAAGAGAAGTTTAAGGCGGGTTTTGCTACGGCTTCCCTAAAGAAGTCAGGTTTTTAATACGCTTTGCGCTGACCTGTTTCTCCGCTTCTTTGTGCGTTCAAAATGGAGCTACCGAGAACATTTGACAAAATGATGTCTATATTAAAAAGGTTAAAAAAATGTTTTTTTAACTTTGTGCTACAAGTTGTTTTGCATGCTTCTTGTACACGATTTTTTGTCACATATTTTGTAAAATTTATATGTATACCCCTATGTGAAGTTTTAAGTCTATGCCAGCCAAATGAAGAACACGTGCATTTGGATTGTCTTCTCTGGTCAGACCTCAGGGCCTTTCCAACCATAACCTCTATTCTCAGTTGGGGCTGCAGCATAGGCCCTGGCAGTTTCCTGTCTCCTATTTTGTTGTTGGTGATAGTTGTAACACCCCCGAAAATCAGGACAACACAGCGGAATGGTAACATTGGGGTGCTACTTCAGGGCACAAAACACAAGTCACGGAAAACGACCTTAAAATGGACGTTTTAAATAAAGTCATATTCCATTTAATAAAAGATCAGAGTTGCAACAGGTTTCATTTATAATGTATTAGAAAACATTGTCAAAACGTTTGTCAAATAGTACTCAAGTTATTAATCCTTCAAAAATATATATATCCGCGCGACTCGAATGCTCCCAATGCTCCACTAGCAAAATAGTAACCTGAAAATACATGCTAAAACGTCAACAATAATGTTGGTGAATTCATAGGTTTAAGTAAAAAGCAGTATTGAAATAATTTAAGAAATATTTCAGAAGAAAAGTAGCGTT
>BQNB010212523.1:0-10125 GCA_026074375.1 Tanacetum coccineum
TGTTCTCTAACAGCACTTGTCACCCTTTTTTCTTTAGCAATATTAACAGAATTTACTTTAACAGTATTAACTTTGTTATTCAAAATTCTGTTATTGAGTGCTGTTTGTTGATTAAAAGGTCTCCTAGAAAGTGAATGTGCCTTTTGAAAAACATTTGGTTTAGGTTTTGCAACATTAACAAAGGATTTAGGTGCAACAGTATTAATAGGCCTAGCAGCACTAACTGGTGATGTTGCTCTTGAAGAGCTTTGCCTAGCAGTACTAATGGGTACTTTGCCAGACTTGGTTAAAACTGCTGTTGGAACAAAATTTCTTCTAGAATTAGAGAAATTTTGATGATTAGTCCTCAAAGCATTATTCCAAACTGGTCTAACTTTCCTTTGACCAGTTCCCTTTTGCACATTGTTCATCACATGTTTTTGTACCATCTTTTTATCATGAAAATCACAGTCTTTAATTAGATGGTTAAAACTCCCACACACAAAACAAGCTTTCTTTGTAAACTGAAACCCAACTCCTAATTTCTGAGTTTTCTTTTCATTCCAGTTTGTTCTGTTATTCCTAGGGTTTTCACTAATTTTCCTAGGTTGTTTAGCTTGCTCACCATTACTTCAGATTCATCCTCATCACAATCAGATACCCAGTCTTCAATTATTAGGGCACCGGTGGTTTTCTTAATCTTATTTGAGGAATTTTCACTAACACTTTTATTGACATTAACTCCATAGCCTTCAAATTCAGGCTGTTGAAACTCCTTAAGTCCAGAGCTAGACAAATCAGTAGTTGGGGGTGCAAACAAGCCTGTAGGTGGAGGTGCAACAACATTATAGTTTTCAAACCCCACACCTTTTCTACTCTTATCAACTATTTGACCCCCTATCAATTTATCTAAGCTCTTAGAGGCATTTTTAAAATTATCAATTTTAATCTTATTACTCTCCTTTTCTTTCTTAAGTTTTTCTATCTGAATATTAAGAGCATTGATTTCTGAGTCTCTAAATGAGGCATCTCTTTTTAAAACAGCAATTTGATCACAAAACACAACCTCATTCTTCTTATAGAAAACAAGTTGTTCTTCCACTGATGCTAGACCTCTTTTATAGGTAGCTAAGTCAAACTCAGATTTATTAAACTCTACTCTTAAGTTGTCATACTAAGATTTAAGTGTTTCATAGGATTTAAGACAAGTGTTAGAACATGTTTTGTGATTATATACCTCTGAGTTTGAGAAAGCCATAAGTGCCAAGTTGGTAGGGACTTCCTCATCAGCCATAAAACTCCAATCAAAACCTGCTCCATCAAATGCCACCATTGCTTTGGAAGAAGTGTCTTCCACATTCACAGTTCTTTTTTAGCTTTCTTGATTCCTAGGCCTGCTGTCTTGGTTCCTAGGACCTCTGCATTCTCTTGCAAAATGTCCCATCTTATGACAATTAAAGCATTCTACCTTTGACTTGTCATAACTAGCAGTATCACTTCCATTGATGGTAATCTTCTTTCCAGTTCTCTGATAAAACTTTCTTGCTTTCTTAGTAATGCCAATTGCCACTTCAAATCCATTTCTTCAAGATCATCTTCATTGATTTGCTCTAGGTCTTCATAAACAAGTTGAGACCCATTTGGTTGATTGGCCAGAAAAGCATAGATTGTGGCATCACTGAGGCTAGCAGTACTATCATTAGTACTAGCAGTGCTAATCTTAGTGCTAGCAGTACTAACTTGAACATTAGCAGTATTATCTTCATTGGTACTGCCAGGAGTTGATACAAAGGCCACATTCTGTGAACTTGAATTTAAGCTTGAGGTTACACTTCTTTTGACCTCTTGTTCAACAATCTTAAAATTGTTGTAGAGATCATCAAAACTTATTGTGCCCAGATCTGGTTTATTCCTCCAGACCACAACATGCATGCTCCATTCAGAAGAAAGGCTTCTCAATAATTTAAAGTTTAGATCTTCTTGAGAGATGTTTTCACCTAAGATGGCCAACTGGCTAACAATTTTCTGAAGCCTATTCGAAATAGAGTCAAGTGACTCTTGGCTTGAAGCATTGAAGTTCTCATACATCTGCTTCAAAAGTGTCTTTTGAGTCTTCTTAGTAGCATCATTGCCACCAAATCTTGCTTGTATGGCTTCAAATAAAGTTTTGGCATCCTTGTATTGATTGAATGTTAATTGATGTTCATTGGGAAGCGCCATCAGCAACATGCTTCTTGCTTTAACATCATTCTTCTTCTGTGCCTAGTATAGTTGAAGTAGAGGTACCATATGCGTTTGTTGTAGTTCTAGCTACTGGCTTGAAAGAATTGCCATACTCTATGACTTCCTATAGAGCATAATCTTGCACCTGAAAGTACTATTTGATCCTTAGCTTCCACATCTCATAGTCACCCTGTTTCAGAAGGGCGACTTTGCAACATCATTATTTTGGGTAGTTTCATGATCCATTTCTTTGATTGAATAACGAGTTCTTCTAGTTTGTAACTTCTTGATCAAGGTTTCAGAACACAAGCTCTTATACCACTGGTTGATCCCCTTTTGATAGATCTTAGATTAGCTTGTTAAAGCTTAAGTTTTCTTAGATAGATCTAAAACAACTATGATAGAAACCCTGAGTAATATATAAAGATTATGCGAAAACTAATCTTTATACACCAGAAGAAACAATATAACAGTAACACAAGAACTTTCACAAAACTTTCAATATATTAAATAATTCACAAAACAAGTATATGTTTTGCCTAATAACTATGACTTTTCTATCTTGGATTCGTGTTTCTAACTATGCCGTAAGGGTTCCTTTTATACACCAAGGAAACCTTAATGGGCTTACAAAATGCGTTAAGTGATCATGCATATCTATTCCTAATATAACTCATGCATATCACATAAGCAGTACTAACTATATATGACTAACAGTACTAAATATACAACTAACAGTACTAACTATAACTGGCAGTACCAACAGTGTACTGGCAGTACTAACTAACTATTAGCAGTACTAAGTGTAGAAGCTCTAAATCCCAACAACTACTCATATCAAAATAGTCTTTCCGAACTTTTTACTCCTCAAACACATAAATCTCTTGATCATTTATATTTTGCCAATGAAATTAGAAAGAAAATGTGGAGAAATATTTTGTTAAATACAAGACTAATATTGTAAAAAAACATAGGCTTTTTTCCTACTTAAGCTTCGTTAAGTAAGAGTAGACACGGATTTAATGTGGTTCAACATAACATCACTAATTTCAAAACCATTGTTGACATGGATTGGAAAAAACGTCAAGAAGAAAAATGGCAAAAACCAATTACTCATGAGATAACAGTGCTTGTGAAAAATCTTTTAATTCCTCTTATGGAAAAGACAAAATCAAATACTAATGAATTTGAAAGAGCTCTAAAAGAAGAAATGTTTGACGATTTACAATACGTTCAATCACTTGAAAAAGAGGTTGACAAACTTAAATATGAAAAGGCAGAAGTTTCAAACGAATATGATCTACTCTTGCAAGAATGTGTTTCGAAGGACATCATGTGTGCTATTCTTCGTTCTTTTGATGATATTGATGAACGAACTGAATTTTAATGTTTGTATCTTGAGAAAATTGAAGAATGTGAATGTCTTGCAAGTGAGCTTTCAAAAAGAAATGAAAATGTCAAAAACAAATCGTTTTATAACCTGTCAAAGAAGTTTGATGAACTCGAAAAACATTTCATTTCTCTTGAACTGTCTTTGCAACACAAAAACGAAGTTTTTCAAAATAACAGACCATGCAAAAATCAGGATGCTCCTGAATTTCCTGAATTTTTTGAGATAAACGAATTGAAAGCTCAGCTTCAAGACAAGAACATTGTAATGAGTGACCTGAAAGCTCAATTAAAAGATAAGACAATCGCAAACGCTAAAATGCGTAAAAATTGGAACAAGATGAAAGGTAAAGGTGTGGATACTAGTTTTGGAAAACCATCAATCTTGGGGAGACCGCTTTTGCAAACAATCAGAAATCAACCAGTTGTAAGACAACCGACTGCGTTTAAATCTGAACGATCTCAATCATCAAAAACTCGGTTTACCTCCCAAGTTGTTGTGAAAAATGATTTCACAAAACCAGTCATTCTACATTCTTGGCCTTAAGTAACACAATCTGCTTTTGCTAAGCCTTATCATGTAAATGCACCTGGCCCTTCTAGGAATAGCTCAAAACGTATGTCATTTCAGTCACCAAAGGAATCTGTATGCTCAAATGACATGGTTCATAACTACTACCTAGAGGAAGCTAAGAAAAAGGCACAAATTCAGAAAGACAAAGCTTTGAATACAAAACCTAGTGTGCAATAGTCTGATAGATTACCAAACACTATTAATGGTAGCAAACCGAAACCTAGGAACTCTTATCAAAATCCTAGGAATTGGCCACCATCGATGAGTAGTCGGGTAACAAACAAAGATGTCCACATAGCAGAAAATCCTAGGAATCAAAGGCCTTTCTTGAAGTCAAAAGACTTGGCATGTCCTACATGCAAAAAGTGCATTTACACTTCAATTCACGATGCGTGCATTTTTAAATACCTATCGGAGGTGAATTCTCATGCCTCTGCATAAAAAAAGGATGCACAATCCCATAAGACAACAAAAAGATACATACCCGTAGAAAAGAAAAGCGACTCTAAGAATCACGGCAGACAAATCCTTATAGGACAAAGCTTTTTTCCAAATAAGTCTTTCGATGTGTATATGAAAACAACGCCTCCTAGATCTGGTCTAACATGGAAACCAACGGGTAGAATATTTACTTATGTTGGTCTTAGGTGGATTCCTACTAGGAAGTCTGTTGAAACTTACATCAACACGAATGATAGTGCGTTACCATTAGGAAATGAAACATATACTTCTGACATTGTTATTTGTGCAAACTCTTCTTCTTTGAGTGCAAATACTTCAATGGCTTCCGAACCCATATCTTCTAAGGGTTCAACGAATGTAAATATTATACCATCGTCTACACTTGTTTAAACTTCAATTTTTGATTATTTTAGAAAATCTTTAGAAAAACAAAATACAAAAAGTGAAAACTCTCAAAAAGCAAATACAAAAATAGAAAATTTTCAAAAACCAAATACAAAATTAAAAACTGAATAAAATACCAAAAAAATCTTCTCGACATGTTTCTTGGAATCGATAACATTTACAACCTAGAAATGATGATTAATATTGTCATGTGTATGTAAATGAAGTTCGAGCAAGAGTTCAAATGATTTCAAAACATGTCATTTCTAAACTTTTCTAATGGTTATGTGCAAATCAGTACATAAACCAGGCCTCAAAGAAAGGAAAGTTTATCTTTAAAGATAACTTATCCTAACAACGAAAAGAGCAATATTTTCGATTGATGTGTCATTGTGTAGGTGTTATTTATGTATCAAGTTTTACTATTTATTTTATGCCGACTATACCTAAAAACAACACCTTTAACGGTCAGTGTACCCGGTCAGATGGAGTTTCGTGGTAAGTAGGGTGTCGATCACTAAGAGCGAGAGCGTTAATTCCTAATTCTATCAGTATTTTAGTTATCTAAGTTAAACCTAAAACTAATACAAAAAGGGGGGTTTCAGCCTGAGAGACTAACATGGTTTTTATGTATCTAACCTAAGGTTTTGATGAAAAGTAAATCAATAAACACACACAAGAAGATAAATAAACAATATGGGAACGGTCAAGAACTAATGTAAGGAAAACATATCAACCATGAATAATCCGATAAAAAGTTGGTTTGCTTATTAGTGCAATGATTGACTTATCTCGAAGCGCATATCGTTCCTAGACTTAGGCGGTACTTCTTCCTAAGACCTAGACACGCTAATTCTGTCACAATTAGACGCATCCGCATAAAGTAAGCATTTGTTGATTATAATCTATCTTAGGAGATTAGTAATGGTGTTCTTATTAAATGATAGCTCATGGAGACTTTACCCACTTGCTGCTTAACGACTCTTTATATACTAGTAGTCTACTACCCGAGTCCTTACCAATTGATTAAGAACGTACTCGTTGATCTCAGGGTCACCTGCTGGTCCAACTAAGCTCACTAAACTAAAGGAAAAGATAGGTCAATATTTGTGATCCTATGATTCTAGATATATAAATTGCAATATGGAGAGCTATCTCAGACTCTTAGCCTACGCCCAAACAACACCAAAGTTGCAGCGCATTAAATATGTAGGACTAGACCCAGTTGAATGATAGGTCGCATACTTAAGCACGTAAACAAGTATAAATTGATAAACATAATCAACAATCAACGATAAATTAAGCAATCAATATAAACAAACCAAACATTAAATCTTCATAAACATGGCTGATACCTAAAGGTATCAGCCGATAGTCATTGTAAAAATACACACGGTTTCATATATGAACGATTAAAGAAAAGAAACCTTAACCGAATGTGTAATTGGTTGCGTGAAGATTACAAGAGTTTTCCTATGATCTTGAGGCTCTTTTTTGACCTTTTATGCTCCTTCATTCGTCTCTTGGTCGACTTGTTGGTTTAGAGTTTCACTTGCATACCTCAAACTGAGTTTAGGGTGTTGTATTTATAGAGTCTGAAAGCTGGTCGATACACCGTATCAGGCTATGTGGGATATGACATATTGGGGGTTTCTTGGAGTAAGGACCACGTTTGATATCTTCTAGAATCTTCATATACTTGATTTAGGATACGGCGTATAGCTCTTCAGTTCTTCGTGGTTTCTTGTGAAGCATAGGCACGGATACGCCGTATCTTCTTAATGGATACTGCGTATTGGGTAAAACCAGTTGGTTCTTCTTCGTTGACCAAAGTATTATATACGGCATATCGTTGATGTGGATACGGCATATTCTTCAAAGCCAGGCAATGGTCTTTTAATTCGTCAAAGTCTTAGATACATCGTATAGATTGGCTGTCAAATCAGTAGACTTTCTCGAACTCTTTGTTTATGCTCCAAAATGCATGCCTTTTTGCTAATCTTCACCAAGTACTCCATACTTACTGTAATTCTCTAATATAAACGATTAAGCAATAATTTTTTGCAATAATTATATAAAATGGGTTATTTACATGGGATAAATGATGCTATAAACGTGACGTTATTTGATGTCATCATCGATCTTGAGCTATTTACAAAACATATAAAGTTTTTGAGCTCAAGTCAATGACTTGTGTACACAAAAGTCCACAACTCGGTCTTCAAAGAAAAGAAAAGTGTACGTTTCAGTGAGCTTTATCTTAAAAATTAGAGAAATATTCTCCATCCTGAGCATTATTTTCAAAAAAAAATCTTGCTCGGGACACACGACTTCTAAGTAAATATCAGCTTAGGACTCGTTCTTCAAATAAAAGAAAGTGCGCACTTGTGTACATTTATCCTAACAACGAAAAGATAAAAACTTCTCGGACTTGAGTTGACATAAAACATCAATTCAAAGACATTCAAAGTCTTTAGAGCTCAAGTAACATTGGTTTAAAATTTCACAAAATTATGTGTTCAACACTCCCTACTCACGATACTTTCAAAGGTCGAATCATTTTTAAAAGTAGATCAATTTTTGAGGTGAAGATTATAAAACCAAAAGCCTTTTAATGTTGTTGGATACCTCTCATAAAAGTTAAATTTTATGTATCCAAAACATTCAGTGGATTTGAAAGTGGTACTTCAGTGTCAACTCACGTGGAGACTGAGCACATGTTTTCAAGAACTATACAGTGTCATTTAAAAATTGTGTGCTAATTTCTCAAACATTACTATGCACTAGGGTATGCTCATATATGCTTGCATTTATCTTTGGATAATGTCCACTGATGACGGTTTAGCATACTAGTACTTATACTATGTGTGTTATACCAAGGCAACTTAACTCCAAAACCCAACATATTTGTGGTGCCTTATCATTTTCATAAAAGTGTCATATTTTCTAAAGGGTAACACACATATATTGTTGAGAGGGAGCAATAAAAAAAGATGTTCATTAATATTCTTGCTGCTTAAACAACTTTCTCCCCACACTCTTTTCAGAAAAAGTCATTTTAATCAATTGGCAAGAAAATACTAACTGATTTATTATTTCCATAGGGGGGTAAAATGTGATTAAAATGTGATCTAGATGAATGTGATCTTTAATAATCAAGTGCAAACTCTTTCCTTCATGTGCGAAACAATTTCAAATATCGATGCAGATGTGTAGGGGGCATTTCAAAAGAATGAAACTCTCAAAGTGTTAAATGTTTTGATTTATATCAAGCACTTTGATTGATTTTTAAAGGTTTTATGGTTTCGATCACTATACGCAACAACCAATTAACTCACGACGATTCTGAAGTCATAAGGTGGTTAGGTTAGGTATTAGTCTTATGATCCAACCAGAACCAGAGGGATCTACCCAAGGACACTCCATAGTTAGAAATAGAAGTAATTAGGTATGATTTGGAGAAGAATGAGAAACGAGAATAAATTTGACTAAGGCATGAGCTAACACTGGAACAATCATAACAAGGTGTTAGTAATGACGTCTTGGTAAACATGAAGGGGGTTAAGAAATGAAAGAAGGAAGTAAGGATAGAAGGTGCACAGAAAGAAGCCCTCATACAACTTAACAGCTAGAAACTGGTCAAATACATACTGCTTCATCCTCACAAAGATGAATTCTGGTATTTAAGAAAGAATCGAGCGACCCATTGACGCACTTCACAACCCTTCACAAGAAAAGCCCTTTAAGTTTCCTCATCAAACATATACTTGTCCATTTTGTCACGGAGATCAACACGACTTCTATTTAATTTCTCACTCCAAGTTAGTTGATATTGAAAAGGTGTGCTGTCCTGCTCTAAAACTGCTCTATCTAAGTCTAGTCCTCCGATCACTAAAACCAAAATGCACAAATTGAGTCAGAGCCCAAGAGATCAATCTATAAATCTCATAGGAGCACATTTCTAGATATAACTCTGTTGATCAACATCTAGAACACAAGTGATAACAAAGAGTCTTACGCATTATCCTTGTGATTTTGCCATAACATTCAAAGTGATACTATTTAGTATTATTCACAGTGACGAATGAAAATCCTTCCAGTGTCATCATCAAACAGCACTGAGGTAGGTAACTTGCAAGATTCTATATGAATCAAGCTTGTATCAACTGGATATCGATTATGGCCTAGTAAATGAATTGATGACTCAATCAGTAAGATAGTAACTAACTGATTAACTCTTATCATGTTATGTGCTTTGAGATGTTCCGGTAATGAGAACAAGCTAGTACAGCTAGAAACCCTGTCAATGAGGTTCTTATACTGAATCTACCTAATCACATGTACAGTACTTATACTGTAAAATGGTCTTCACAGAACCAGAGGTTAAAGTTCCTGAAAGTGATGAATGACAAAGACAAGATTTGTCTATATCTGATGTTTATCACTAAATTCAAATGTAGATACTGACGATGGAGTAACGACCTCATTCCAGCAACGTCATATTCATTACAACATGCTCATGCTCAAGCTACAAAGACATACTATAAGCATTAAGATTCAAGAATCAAGAAAGCTAAAGATCAATCAAAGATAAAGACTTCCGCAACTTTGATATTCAAGATCTTCCTTAAAGATATCAAGATAAAGATTATCAAGGGAAATTGTTAGCAATCTTTCATGATGATGCAAAGTATGAGCATGTTGGTTAAGACACAAGATCGCAAGACGGCGAAGATGACAAAGACAAACAAGGAAAAACATAGAAGATCACCAAGATAAAGACCAAGTCAAAAGAGCATAACAACAATGCAATCTCAAAGAGATGAAAGTTCAAAGGGTTCAATGACCTGGCTTTGGGGGAAATTGTTAGCCTCAAAATATTAAGTCGAACATAGAAGCTTCTGTCATACACTTAACAAGTATCGGTCATTAATTAATCTACATTGTAATAGGCTAGTAACGCGTATCGAGCTCACTATGTAATCTAATATGGTATGTGTTGTGGGCTTTAGCCCAACCAAAACCCGAGCTTGACCCATCTCTATTTCCTTGGAATTTTACTAGAACTATAAGACCCCCTCTCCACACATGGAGAGGGGTTGGTTGTTCATTAG
>BQNB010212524.1:0-10125 GCA_026074375.1 Tanacetum coccineum
TAAGGAGCCAATCATTGACCTATAAAGAGATGGACATCAACATCACTGGCTTCCTCATCTTTGACTAAAGGCTTCTGAGTTTCAATTGGTGTACTGGCAGTCTTAACACTTGCAAAGTCAAACTTCTTCAGGATTTCAGCAACATACTTATCCTGGCTAATAAATATACCATTTGGTTTCTGTTTGACTTGTAGGCCAAGAAAGAAAGTGAGCTCTCCCATTGAACTCATCTGAAATCTACTCTTCATCAATGCCTCAAACTCATCACACCAAGACTATGTGTAGACTGATTCTTAACATTTTCCCTAGGAGTTTTTACTTGCTTGTTAGCAAAACTAGGTGTATCATATCCCTTAGTTTGTACAGTCACACACTCACCATCACTGTCTGATTCATACTCCCCAATGATAGGAGCATCAGACCATACCTTAGGTTGAACTTCTATATTTGATTCATTGACAACTGGTTCAGACACTAATTCAGAAGGTTCTGTACTAATGTTAGAGTCATAGGTATCAAGTTCATTTGTTTGGGTCTTTTCCGGACCATATGTATATTGTGAGTCATCTGTTTCAACATCAGGTCCAGAGGGCAAATAATTTCCTGTCATGGGTGGGGGTACTGCTTGCATTTCACATGTTTTAACAAGCCTTTTATTCAAAGGTGGATTTTCAAAATCACTTTTATTGCTCTTAAAGACACTTTGGAAAACTTCATTTTCATAACTCAAAATCCCACTATATCTGTAATCACCATACCCTAGCCCAAATTTATCCCTGGCACTCATATGATGATTTACAATTTTACCAAGATTTTTTGAAGAATGATTCCATTTGTCTACTATTACTTCTAAATCATCTTTTTCTTTTTGAGCTTTAGCCAACAATGTCTTATGGTAGGTTAGAACATCTGTTTTATCATCTAAATCTATTTTCATAAATTTGATCTTTTGTTCATACCAAAGTTGACCCTTTTGATGTGCAACTAACTGTGCTTCAACTTTCTTAAGAGCTTGTGTATAAGCCTTTATTTCTACACTAGCATCACTGAGTTCCTCTCTTTGAGCATCATATAGTCTTTTAAGGTTAGCATAAGACTCTTTACACTCATTTGAACAGGAATTTACCTGTGTGTCTGATCCTGAGCTGTTGCTAGCCATGAAAGCATAATTTTCATCATCTTCTGAATGAGTTGTCCAGTCAACACTTTCTCCATCAACTATCACCAATGCTTTAGACTCTTCTTTCTTTCCAAGTCTACTCCCATATTTATTTCCAGGATTCCATCCATCTCTCCTTCTGTTATCTTCCTTTGATCTATACGCTCTTGCAAAATGCCCTGTTTTGTGGCAGTTGTAGCATTCCACTTTGGTTTTATCAAAACCAACAGGTTCTTTTGCATCAAACTGTAGCTTTCTACCAGTCTTCTTGTAGAACTTCTTTATTCTCATGGAGATCATTGCCACTTGCCATTTTAAGTCCATTTCTTCAAGATCATATTCATCAACCTGGTCTAAGTCCTCATGATCCAGTTGAGGACTACTAGATTGACTTGCAAGCATGGAATATGATGATATTTGTTCAGGCTTTGAATAATGACCAGAAGTATTGGATACACCACAAGTGGTACTAACATCATTAGTACTGCTGGTGTTTTTAGAAACAAATGCTACATTTTTCAAGTTGGAAGATGATGCAGTAGATCCTTTTACATCATTTTCAAAGACTCTTAGATTGTTGTGCAAGTCATCAAAACTGAGACTGTCCATTCCTGGTTTGTTCCTCATTATTAAGGAAACTTGTAACCAAGCAGAAGGTAGAGATCTTAGAAATTTTTGATTTGCATCTTCAGTAGATACACCTACTCCATGAATCTTTAACTAACTAAAAAGACTTTGGAATCTTTCATAGCCTTTGTGAATCCCATCTATGTTGGATACTGTGAATCCTTCAAACTGTTGCTTCAAGATGTACTTCTGCATCTTTTTGGATTCATCATTTCCACCCAATCTTGACTTGATAGCATTCCACATCTCTTTTGCATCAGTCATCTTATGGAATTTAGCTAGATGATCTTCTGGTATGGCCATTAGCAAGGTGGTCCTAGCTTTTCTTTCTCTTTCTCTGGCCACTATCTCTTCACCTGTTTTAGGAGGCAAAATTTTAATTTGTCCTGATGTATCAGTTGTAACTGACACAAGACCATTTCCATTTTGGATAACCTCCCAAATTGGATAGTCTGTATGAGCCAAATAGTGTTCCAACTTCATAGCCCATATATCATATTCTCCCTTTTTGAGAATAGGCAGTTTGATGGTTGAGACTGTATGAGGAGTTTGTTGTGTTGGTGTTTGTTGTGTCTCTTGAGGTGGTGGTGGTGGTGGATTTTCATCTTGTGATCCAGACATGTTTAGTCTTGTTGGTTGGGAATGAATAACTGGTTTTTATCTGTTCTTCTTATTCAAAGTTTCTTAAACAGGCTCTGATACCAATTGTGTGTCCTGTATTACTGAATGGATCTTTGCAACCAATAAAGGATGATAGCCAAGATGTATAAATACAACTGACTATCTAAAAACAATGATTATGAATACTATATGTTAATGCGGAATCTTAACACAAGTACTAAGAAGAACAATGAACAACTGAATAACAACTTTATTAAAGTGTTCTTGAGGATTACAGATTGCTAACTATGATATTGTATATGATTTGCTAAGCTTGTGAGTTCGTATATATTGATCTGCTATGATCTATTTAGAACTATGCCAACTGTTATCCTTTTATAGTCTAAGGATAACCCTAATAGGCTTACATATCTTTTTGACAAATATCTCATAAATATCTTTTAAATATCTTGTCATCGGTACTAACTAATTTACTACTAACGGTACTAACTAACTAACAGTACTTAACACTTTGTACTGTCGGTACTAAGTATAACTGTCGGTACTAACTAATTGTACTGTCGGTACTAAGTTAAGAAAACATTAATCCTAACAATCCTCCCTTAAACATGAATGTTAAACTATTTTAACTTCATGTTTCTTCAATCCTTTAAGCTTCACAGAGGATGTATCCAAAAGTAGACGTGAACTGTGTTTATATTCGCGTAATAGGCTGAGGTTAGTCGTCCAGGGCTATAATCAACAAGAGGGCATCGATTATGATGAAACTTATGCCCCAGTTGCTAGGTTAGAATCAATTAGGATTTTATTAGCCTGCGCAGTAGATTTTAAACTATTTCAAAAGGATGTAAAAAGTGCATTCTTGAACGGTTTTATTAATGAGGAGGTATACGTGGCACAACCTTTGAGATTCATTGACTTCGAAAAACCGGATCATGTATATAAACTCAAAAAAGCTTTATATGGTCTCAAACAAGCTCCCAAAGCTTGGTATGATAGATTAAAAGCTTTTCTTATTAAACATGTGTACAAAATAGGAATGATAAATAACATACTTTTTACCAAGAAGAAAGGTTCAAATCTTATCATTGTTCAAATATATGTCGATAACATTATATTTGGTTTGACTTGTCAAGACATGTGTGATGTCTTTGCCAAAATCATGCATGACGAGTTCGAGATGAACATGATGGGTGAACTTAACTTCTTCCTTGGACTACAAATAAAACAAATGGAAGACGGTATCTTTTTTAATCAATCTAAATATAATAAAGAAATGCTTAAGAAATTTGGCTTAGAAGATTCTAAACCAATGAAAACCTCCATGTTCTCGGATGTTAAACTCACAAAAGACGAAGAGTGTGAGTCGGTAGATAGTACCAAGTATCGCGGCATGATAGGTAGTTTACTCTACCTAACGACAAGTAGGCCCGATATCATGTTTAGTGTCTGCCTTTGTGCACGCTTCCAAGAGGATCCCAAAACCTCTCATCTTGAAGCGGTTAAGCGTATCTTTCGATACATTAAAGGCACTACGCACTTAGGATTATAGTATCCTAAGGGGACCGACATAGAAATCGTAGTATATGCCGACTCTGATCATGCGGGAGATTATGTAGACCGAAAGAGCACTAGCGATATTTGTACGTTCGTGGGATGTTGTCTAACATCGTGGTTCTCGAAGAAACAAATCGCTCTTGCTATATCCATGACCGAAGCCGAATACGTAAGCGCCATAAATGCATGTCAACAAGCACTATGGATGAAACAAGCTCTCATCAACTACGACATACAACTCGACGACGTCCCGATCATGTGCGACTAAAGGCGCGATTGGCCTTAGCAAAAACCCGGTGCGACACTCGCAGACTAAACACATCAAAATCCGTCACCACTTTCTTCGGGATAATGTCTAGAACGAACATATCTCTATTGAAAAAGTCTCGTCCGAAGATAATATCGCCGACATCCTCACTAAACCCCTTAAACGTGAATCGTTTAATTAACTTTGTCTTGGTTTAGGAATGATGGAACACATTTCGTAAATCGTTCTCTTCTTTTCTTTTGTCTCAGTTCTAGTCGTTGTTCCATTCCGTGTCATGACAACTTAATTACTTCATCCAAAGTATTTTAAGCATTTTTAATTCACGAAATGCAAATTAAAACGTCACTCCCTCTGCAAATCTTTGTCAAAATTTTTGTCCAAAATCCTCTTCTGAGGGCGGTCCCCATATCGATATGGGACCGCCACCAGTCGAGGCATGTATCTGTCACCCTAGTTTTGTTAAACTCAAAAACAAACACCCTTTCTCTCTAAGTGCAACGACGAAAACCACCATAAACACACCAAATCTTAAAATCAACATCTAAAACTCAAATTGAAGATCAAATCAACATCAATAATCAATCCTAACATCAGTAAGATCATCAATTGTAATTCATTCCATCAATGTTCTCATTAATTAGTGTCTAGGATTCATGATGAACACAAAATCAAAATTGGAGACTTTTTCATTTTTCTTTGAATTGTATGCAATTAGGACTACAATAGCACAATGTATAACTAATATGCTTCTCGTAGACATAGGAATTGCATGATTGAATTTTGTTTGATAAAAAAAATTGATATGAACAAATCCTGCAATTTCTTTTGAAATTTCTCACGATAGGAATATCACAAAAATGTTTTAATGCATTTTTAATACACTCTAAAAACGTTTTTGCATTAATGCATGATGATCTCATGCCCATTAATCGAGGATACATATCATTATGTATTTTTTCGACTTGTTTGGATGAAAACAAAAATTGAATTTAGGAGTGTTGGGGTTAACTCATAGGTTTTTTGTTTTAGAGTGGTTAGCAGGCAAACTCAACTTTGTTGCAATGGCAACACTAGCAAAAATTCTTATTAACAATAACTAGTTCACAATAATAAAACTCTATATTATTTTTCTTTTTAGGTGACAATGCCTCGAGTAACTGGTCTGATCATTAAAACACTCGTAACTATATTCCAATTATCTCAAATGAATTCAATCAACCTCTACAAAACGCTCTTAAACTTCCTGAAAAACGATACATTCATGAGGGACGGGTTATAAATCAAGATTTTGATGACATGAATAATCTTAATGCTAAGTTTGGGTCAATCGGTTTCGAGTGTCTTTTGAAAATAAACGAGCAAATTGTTCCCCGTTTTGTTCTTGAGTTATATAGTCAACTTCATATTGACTATAATCCTGAGGGTCACTTTGTCATTCAAAATAAACCATTTTTTCACTCTCGAAGAGTTCGGTCAAATTATGGGTATTCCCTTTAAGGGTCATTGTTCCTATTCCGACAAGTGGTCACTTGACTACTTGAAGATTTGTACTCCCTCAAACGGTATTTATCAAACCTCTCCTCCCTCTCCCAATGACATCAAATCCCTAATTCAAATTGCTCGAAAGAAACTCATAACTCGTATTCGTCATAAGAAAATCATTGATGTTGAAGAAAACGAAATTTTAAATCATGAAATTCGATCTCATATGAAGTCTTGGGTTGAAATCATTCGTAAAAACGCATTTTGTCTAGGTGGTAACCGGGATCATGTCCCGACATGTCTATGTCACATGCTTTATTGCATCGCGACTTCCACAAACTACAATCTAGCATTTTTCATTCTAAAATAAATGAAAGCCATTAGGCGACAACATAAGGTCAATATACCTTATGGAATGTTATTGACTAGATAATTCAATCACATTGTGTCAAATTTTCCGAATTGTCAAATGATAGCTACATCTTGTATGATCGTGTTATGTATCCTATCGCTCCTCATTATGAGCGAAAGACGCGAGCGGATCATGGCACGAAAAGATGTCGTCATTCATACTCCGCTTCTTTCCCCTTCGTCTTCGTTCATTCATCATCATCTCATCACATGTATGACAATGATGATGAAAATGAGAAAGATACTTCTCGTGCTAGTACTTCGCCACCCTCTCGATTTGTCAACTCTTTGTCAAATGTTTTTCCCCGAGTCTTCAAAAACCCACCTCATGAAAATCAAATCATGCACACTTACCAAACCGAAATCCTAAATCACCAAAGTCAATACCGAGATGAGCACCGGAACAGATTAAGGTCAATCGGAAGAGCCCTCAAGAACGTGTTGAAGGGTATAAAAGAAGTGAACAAAGTTGAAGACATGTTCGATACTTATTATTATTATTTCTTATTTCACTTAATATCTTATGCCTTGCTACATGATATTATGGATTTGTTAGTAGGCTTTAAGGTAAAATATAATCTGCCTTGGATGATCATTCAATTTTATCATCCTAAACTCTAGTTGCATGCTACCTTAAGATGTTTTGTTATAATTGCAAACGCATGCTTAGATAGTTATCTTAATGTTTATACTTGATTTCTCTCAAATTTAATTTTCATGACATTAGTTACACGGATAGAATTAGTTGATTCTTGAGAAATATGATTTGCTACAACCTACTGTCACTACCTTTCTTTTATGCACTACAATGAGAAACTAAGAATACTGGGAAAAATTGGTCATCCCCAGAAAACGTCCCCCAAATACATGGGGCAGCCCCCAAACATATTTGGGACCGCCCAACATTTAAGGGACCGCCAACAGCAGGATCACGAACTTTTTACTGTTCTCTCTTTTTCCAGCAACTTTGACCTCTCTATTCTATCCCCAGTTGGCATTACTCTGTTTAGACACACAACCTTTTAAGCCTTTTTCACCCAATGCCATGTTTTTCCACATTATTTTCTTCCTTCCAATATATAAACCACTACTCATCTTCATCATTCACCATCTTCTCTTCTCTTCTTTCCTTGCTATAAGTCTTCCACTCAAATGAGTTCTTCACGCCCTCCTCCAAACTTCTCAAGAAAACCTAGGATTTCGGTAAGACAAGTTTGGAGAAAAACCACTCATACACCACAATCACCACCACCATCTCAAAATGTCTCATCTCTACATCCACCTCCACTATGAGCTAACTTTTAACCTCCTCAACCATCTATCAACAATCCAAATATGGGTCAAATGGTAAATCACCTTCTCTATATTTCTCAACTTCTTGAAACAAATCTTCATCATGCAACCAATGCCTACCCGCAAGTACCACCCTTGCCACACTCTTTATCGCCACCTTTGGTTCACCCCGCTTCCCTTGACCAAGTCAATTTTCACTCGGGGTTTTGCCATTGTTGCATGTACACCCGAAATCAATTTCAATCAATAAGAAATGAGCTTAACTTCATTTAATTTCTTCTCACTCGCCCTCTATCTAGAGTCTACCACAACCAAACAATGCCTTACTAACCGCTCCCTTATCATATCGCCACTATTAAACATTCTCATATGTTTAATTCTATTCAAATAATTGGCAACCCATCATTTGCTATTGGCATCTCCTAGATATCAAGAATCATCTAGTCTAGCTTTAGTTAAAATTTCTCTCTTGTTATGCTTTAATGCTTAGTCTTGTAATATTCATACTTTCATGTATGAATTTGCTTTATTATTATGAATGAAATAACCTTTATAATTATGGGTAACTTGCATGCATATCTTTAGTTGGCTACTTCCCTTTTACATAGCCATATATATTTGTCGTAATCTTCCTACTAGTTAGAAATTTGCTTGCACTTGTATTTCTAACTCGGGTGGAGCGTGCATCAAGGGGAGTCTTGGCATCGTTAATTTCTTTCTTTCTATACTCGATGATCAACCTTTTTGGATTCGACAAAAAGAGGGAGAAATGGATTAAAGTTCATTAATAACTTGAAAATTTTATTTTTATGTAATTGAGTTTATATTTTGTCATCATAAAAAATGGAGAGATTGTTAATACAAATAATGACTAAAAACATTATTTATATCTTTCGACCTATCTACGTTTTGAAGATAGCAAAATGTAAAAACGTTCATGATAAAAATAAACGTTTACATGTTATTAATCGTAAACTTCCATTTCTACGTAAATCACTTAAGATATGTATAAACAAATTATTAAACATGATTAGTGATCAATAAAACATTTTTTCTTAACCATTACATTTTTACAAAAGTATTTTTATAAAAATAAAAATGAACAAAATATTTTAATTAATAAAAGAAATGTTTTATTTAATTATAAAAATTTAAATCTGATTTTCCCTCCAAAATCGAAGGTTCCACACCAGTTCTAACCTTTTACCACTAAATGACAAAAAAGGACCGTCTACCTAGGGGTGGCCCCCTAATAGGCTGGACGACCCTCATATATATCTGGGACCGCCGGGACCGCCCACAATAGACGTTGGGTTTTCTTGGCTATAAATACTGCATTATTTCCTGCAGAAAAACAGACCTCTTAGCACAAAATTTTCAGATCTCTCTCTCTCACCAAAACCTTCTTTCTCTTTCTAAATCTCTTGCCACTAACATAGTTTAATCTTATTTCAAGTGATCCAATCTCATCTTCTTCTTCCTTCTATCAAGCGCAAGAGAAGAACACTCGTATTCGTCAAGAAATGAAGTGTTGTAGATTAGTGTCTTCCTCCTCATTCTTCTAAGATCCAAACCTCCATTTTATTCATCTTGTGTAGTTGTGTAATTTCGGATAGTGTATAAATCTAAAAGTGTAGATCGTGTGTCGGTTAGTATTTTAGTCCTTAAAATACATTGGTGAAGTTGTAGATTGATTTTAGCTAAGATTAAAACTCAACATTTAGCTTAGTGTCGAAAAACTAAGTAAGCGACGTGTAAATGGTGTTCTTCGCGTAAAGAGAGCTTGTTAACATAGTGAAATCTCGAGTCGAATACTAGGGGAGTGGAGTAAGGCGAAGAGGAGCTTCATAGCTGAACCATTATAAATCTTGGTGTCTTGGTTTGATCGTTCTATCCTTTACTTTCTTTATATTGTTTACGTTTCTTATATATTGTTAGTATTGTGATTGTGATTAGTTAGATATATTATTTGTTCAAATTGTTGATTGATCGAACATATATTCGAATCTAACAATTTTAGAAGCAAATTTTTAAAACGCCAATTAACCGGTAAACTATTCAATCCCCCTTCTAGTTTCCACACACCCCTATGTAAACCTGTGCATTTATTTTAGAATTTTCATTATCTTTCATTTTTTTTGTTCTTCGTATTATATTAAGCTTTCGTAAATTTTTCAGGTACATGACTAGGTGGGAAAACACTAGGATACTCACCCTTTACGTGAATCTCGAGAGACAGTTTCGAGCCAGAAAGGATATTACGCCAATGTCTGTTCATAACATTTACTTTTTTTTACAAAACTGATCCATCTAAATCAGAATCGAAAGAGATAGGTGAAGTTGATATTAAAACGCTCGTGATGGAGCAGTACTTAGGTTTAGTCTGAAGTTATCGAAGGTCAGGAATAATGAGACCCGAGATTAGAGGAAATGTAAATTTTGAAATCAAAAGTCAATTCTTGTGAGAGGTAAGGGACAATATTTTTTTCGGGAATAAGGATGAGGATGCATACGAACACGTGGAAAAGGTGCTGTAGATTACTAGTCTTTTTAGCATTCCTGGAGTTTCAAAGGATGCGATCATGCTACGAGTATTTGATAAATGTTAAATTGTATATATTAAATGCCCAGGATTTCGCCAATAAAAGCCAAAAAATATGCCAAAAGATAAAAATATGTGTGCTTTTGTGTCTCAATGTGCAGGAAA
>BQNB010212526.1:0-10125 GCA_026074375.1 Tanacetum coccineum
AAGAACTTTCATTCAAAGGACTAAAATAGTTGACTTTCCTCTTTGATCTTCAAAGTCAATATATTTGACACATATATAGTATATAAGTTAGAAAATGCATATGTGAACTATATACACGTCACTGTGATGACATTGTCAACCTCACCGGACCTACAGGTCTCTATCAACTTATTTTGCTTATGATCAGGATATACAGGGTAGAACCCTTTTGACATGAGATGTGATTTGCACACTCTTATTTTTTATTTACACACTCCCTGTATAAGTATTTAATGTAAGATATAAATATGATACAACGGTTTAATTCGGTACTTTAAGTGTCTCAATCAAAAATTAAAGTGTGCAAATCAATTCCTTTTTTATATAATCAATTCTTAGAATATACTTTTTGAGGCTAGGCACTATAATGATCATCAGTGACTTTTATTTTTCTTGTCACATCATTTTTTTTTCGGCGACGTACAAACGACTTTTTACTACTATAAGGCGACCTTTATTTTATTTTTCTTTTTTTCATATTTTTTAACAACAAAATTAAATTTCATTAAATAAAAACATTACATAATTATAAATCAAAAAATAATAAATCTCAACAAAACTATAAAGGACTAATGATGCAACAATAAAATAAACGATCGTTAGAAATTTAACTTGAAAACTTGTTAATTGCCTAATATTGCAACCAAAAACAAGATGGATACCTTAAATTGAGAAAAAAAAAGATGGGTACCTTTAATTGACATTGGACCTAAAATGGGTACCCTTTTACGCGATTTGCCCTTATAAAAAACATTACATAATAATTCAAGTATTAAAACACGATTAAGCGGAGAATACGGTTGATTTGCTTGGAAAGACGTCGATGAATCCATAGTAGGACGATACAATCCAGTTGGTGATTGGTAGAAAGATTATTGGTTGTTATATGGAGGATGGAATGGACGATTTTGATAAAAACATGTTATTATTTTGTGATGATTGTGGTAATTGACTAATTGTGATTGATATTCAAAACCCGGGGATTGAAGCGCATGGGTGGTGAGACACCGGATAATTGAAAATTCGGATCCGGTGTTAAATGCGGAACGCTTTCTTGAATTCGGGATTTTGAAATTTTTGATTTGGGAGTTTTCTTATTAAACATGGTGAAATGAATATGAGAAGTAGTTTGAATTTATGAAAAAATGGTGAAATGAGTTGGGTATTTATAGAGTTAAATTATTTAAATTTTAAAAGTTAAAAAAGTTTTTTATATTAAATGAGGTAACGGTTGGAATTTTTGTGAGATATTCCCACACGAAACCGGTCGTATGCTCAACCATCATTCCCACACGACCGACGACGACCAACATCAGCACTACAAGGCGACCGACGCCGACCAAGAGATCGACCGACCCCATAGTGCACAACCTAATAATATCATGCAGTTTTACTTAAGGGAAAACATGTAAAATGTTAGAGTACCCGTAATGGATGGTGGAGTAAGAGGTCTGTCATTTCTTCGAACGCAATCCCTCCTTTTACGCCTCTTTCATGGAACGCGTGCCAACTAGCAAAAAAAAGACTTAGGTTGTTTACTCGACCAAGTCCTCTCCTTTGTTTATTAAGTTGTTTGTTAGTGTTGTGTGAGGTATATTTGTGTTTAAATGAGGTATGTTTTTTTGTGGTGATCGTGGTCGGCTTACGACGGTCATTGGTCATGCAATTGGTCTTAGAGAGAGAGAACTTAATTGACGCTGAGGTGACAAAAACTTTAATACTTTTCTAATTTGCTACTATTATTTATCAATTTTTTTTAAAACGACAATTTTTAACTCCCTCACAATATTAAACCACAAATCTATCTCACATGACTATTTAGTTAGGGAGCTTCTCACACAACATGGGTATCACTTGAATACAAGCCCTTTGGTGCTTCTATTATATATATGTTTAATCTTGTATTTTGTGGAATTTAATTTATGTTAGGAATTTGTAACTACTATTTATTTAATGGTATGTGGGTGACCCTCCAATCTAGAAGTTGTGGGTTCAAGTTTTAATAAAGATATAAAATGTTAAAAGTATATGTGAGATAAGTGAGTTAGAAATATAAAGTTGTCGTTCCAAAAAGTATATGACGCTTTAACATATATTAGAAAAATCTCTAAATAAAGTAAAGAAAAATATTATATATCCATATTTAAACTAGTTAGATATTTTTTTTACTAACACTTTAAAATAACAAATATATTCAATCTTCATCAACTTTTATTCTTATCCAGTTATGCCTTTATATTTTAATCTCAGTTTGTCCTTATACTTTTTACCGAACTTAGGCGCCAAAGCGATAATCATTTCTACCATATTTTTTAAAGAATTTTTTTAACTTGTCCAGTCATTATTTGTGAGACCTAATATGTGGATCACTCAATGATCGCTGGCCATTAATATGAAAATATTGATCAACTGTGTGAACACTACCTATTTAATTTTTTGATATTGGCAATGTAAAGGTATTTGATTGATATATATTCATGCATGTTTAAGTTGCATTGGAGTTTTATTGTTAAAATTAACACAACATTCAATATCTTTTTGCTCTTTTTCGTGTTTATGACCTAAACTGATGATTATAAAAATTAGTCAAATAACGAGGTTTTAATTTTTGGAGATGAATATATAATTAGTCAAATGATATGATGATTTTTATGTTTTGTTTAACATTAAAATAAGTTTTAATTTTGTTACTATATCACTATTTGCATGTCGTGATTTGTTGGACACAATATTGGGAGTCGGAAAGATTTGTAGAAATGGGTTTGAAAATAGAGATGGATAACAAAAAAGGGTCTAATTGTCCTATGTCAAATTTATTTGAATAAAATGGGCAAATATGAGAGTTTCTAATATGTAAAATTGGGTATATTTGTTAAGTTTTTAGCGAGGCTATCAAGATCGCGATCTTACTTAAGTTTGTTTTCGTCATCGCAAAATCAAAATTTTAAGATCGAATCGAGATCATAAGATCCTACAAAAAATGTGATTTTTTTTAATAACAGTTGTAGCTTTATAATGTTCAATATATAACTCGATTCAAAAATAAATTAATTTTAAAAAAAAATTTACCAACCATTTTTAAAAAAAAGATACTATATGAAAAAAAATTAATTTCTGAAAAAAAAATTAAATTTTATAGAAAAAAAGTTAATTTTGAAAAAAATTCTAAACTTTAATTTTTTATGTAAAATTAATTTTTATTTTTAAAAAAATTTGGGTTAAAATATTAAAAAAAATTTCAAAATTAAAGTTTTTCGAATAAGTTTTTTTTTTAATTTTGGTTAAATTTTTTTTCGAAATTAAAATTTCTTAATAGAAAAATAGATAAATATCGAAAAAAGAAATAATTTAAAAAAAATTAATTTAAAAAAAAAAAATTTTAATTTCGAAAAAAAAGTTTAATATTGAGAAAAAAGTTCAAATTCTTTTAAAAAAAAATTAAATTAGTTGTTTTAAAAAAAAATTTTGGTTATAAGTTCAAAAAAAACAATTCAAAATTAAATTTATTTTCAAATTAAATGTTTTTATAATTTTGGTTAAAGTTTTTTTCGAAATTAAATTTTTTTAAACAAAAAATAATAAATCTCAACAAATCCATATAAAGAACTAAACTGATGCAACTAAAATAAACGAGTCGTTAGAAATTTAACTTGAAAACTTGTTAATTGCCTAACATATGCAACCAAAAAAAGATGAATACCTTAAATTGCGAAATAAAAAGATGGGTACCTAATTGACATTGGACCAAATATGAGTATTTTTTATGCGATTTAATTTCCTATTCAAATTTATTTTGAATAAAATGGGGCCAATATTAGAGGTTCTAATAGTAAAGTTGGGTAATATTTGTTAGATGTTTTTAAGGAGGCTATCAGATCGCATCTTAACATAAGTTGGTTTCGTCAGCCGCGCAAAATCAAAATTTTAGATCGAATCGAGAGATCATAAGATCCCGTAGCAAAAAATGTGATTTTCTTAAATAACAGTTGTAAGCTTTAAAATTTCAATATATAACTCGATCGAAGTATCCAATTAAATGGTTACGCGCGTGAAAATTTAAAAGTTCAAAGTACTTAAGTCGTGCCTAACATAAGTTCTCAATGAGTTTAGAAACCGGTTTTGAATCGACCCGTCGCGTCACCAGTCACCAGTGTTACCGGTTCAACCGTATGGTACCGCGCGGTCAACCGCGGTTTTTATAAAAATAATATATAATATACTATATATATAGGATATAAGATAAATATATAATATATAATATATATATATATATAGTATAATATATATATATATATGATATTATTCAATAACTAGAAAAGAAATTATGTATATAAATACATGAAATTATTCCAAAGATTAAGCCTAAAGACAATTTTATTTACCAAATATAACATGTAAAATTGAAAATTACGTCGCAAATATATACAATTAAACATGTTTTTAATTTATAAAAAAATAACGAAAAGAAACCAAAACCCGGCCGGGATCTCATCGACCGGGTTGACCCGGGTGACGCCAAACCCGGCCAAACCCGCGGGTCAAACCGTTTTCGAAAATATGGAAACCCGGTTTAATTTGACCCGTTTTTTCGGCCGGAACCGGTTCAACCGGTTGACCCGGCCGGGTCGAACCGGGTTTCAAAACACTGCATAATGCAATAAATGCGATCAGTTTATGTGTCAAACTATTATTTGGCACGAGTCGTATATGATAAAAGTTGATCAAATACAAACTTTACTGATTTTAATTGTGATGTTGGGCCATGTATAAAGCAAAATTGGGTCAAATGAGCTTATTTTTATGTTTGATAATAAAAAGTAAGCTTTTTTACTAGGATCGGGATCGGTAGCGATCCTACAATCTTAATAGCTATCTTACGATCTTACTTCGATCATGTGCTATATTCGATCTTACTACGATCTTGTAAGGTTCTCTTATATAAGATCGTACGATAAGATAGCGCTTTTAATAACCATGGTTTCTAGTGTAGATATATGTAATTAATAGGTTTTAGTGTGGTTACATATAATTCCCACAATTAAGTAAGGCAGATTAAAAATGAATGAGTCAAAGGCGTGGACATACCGTATTGTCTCCATTAGTCCATTCACTTCTGCTCTAGCATTATACACATTCCTTGACCTTTCCAAACAAAATTTATTAAATATATTATATACATATACTATATTTGGAAAGAAACGACGTCGTTTTACGCCTGCGAAAATTGTTAGCCCAGCCCATGACAAAAAAAAAACTTTCGGCCCAAAGTAGTTAAAAGAAAAAAACATACAAAACGGCCCCTCAACTTTTAATTATTTACGACTTTTTAATATAATAAACTTTATTTATCAAATATATACCACATGTCTACCGACTCATTCAAATCAAAAAATACACGCGGAAAGATCTTCGGATTGCGAACAAAACGAGCACAATATTGCAATGCTTCCGACGAACGCACGATTTTATAAAAAATGTTGAAGTTTAATATAAATAAAAGAAAAAAATAAAATTTTCAAGACGTACCTTCAACTTTTAACTATTTACGATTTTTTTATATAATAAATTTATTTATCAAATACATAACACATATCTATCGATTCATTCAGATAAAAAAATACTCGTGAAAAGATGTTCACGTTGCGAACAAAACGAGCCCAATATTGAAATGTTTTCGACATAAGTACGATTTTATAGGAAATGTTGAAGTTTAATATTCCGTAATTATTAAAAAAATGGTTAGTGAAATAAATAACATGTGTTCCATACAAGTCAGGCCCGCCGCAACGCGTGGACAGATTTGCACTCAATATTCATTCGAAACAGATTCGAGAAAAATTATGCCCCACGGCTACGCACGAGCTATGTAATCAAATCGTACAAAAACAAGCACCGCCGCAATGCGCAAAAGGTCCAGCTCTTATGCAATCAAAAACCGCCCTACGCTAAGCAAAAGAAAATTTTGATTTTTCTTTTTAAAAAAAAATAAAAAAATAACGCCCCGCAGCAACGCGCGGGCAATGATGCTTGTATATACTATGAATGAGTTAAAACTACGTCGTTTTGACGTAGTTGCTACAGTAACCGGCCCATTTGACAATTTTTTTTCTTTTTCTTTAACTTGGCAACTTTAAAAAAAATTTGTTCGGCGCAAAATAGGAAACAAAATTACAAAAGTACTTATTTATTCAGATCAAAAAATATCTGCGATATGAGACCAAACACATAAGCCCATATAAAAAAAACAAACTATTAAACATGAGTCCGAAAAAATAAACCCGCACAAATTAATATAAAAAAAATTGCTCGACACAAAATAGGAAAAAATATTACAAAAGTACTGATTTATTCAGATCAAAAAATACCCACGACATGACGCCTAACACATAAGCCCATATAAAAAAACAAACTATTAAACATGAGACCGGAAAAATAAACCCGCACAAAATAAATAAATAAATAAAAACTTAACGTCTCGCATCAATTAATGTCACGCATCAACGCGCGAACAATCATGTTTAACACATATTTACCTAAATCTCATAAAATTATATTAAAAAAAACTCAAATAGCCAAAAAAACAAACTTTTTAAACATGAGGCTCAACAAATAAGCCCATATAAAAAAAATAAAGTATTAAACTTGAGACCGAAAAAATAAACCAGCAAAAAAAAAATTAACGCCCCGCAGCATCGCGCAGGCAATCACGCTTGTTACAAACGTTTCTTGACTTTCCTCAAAAGTTAATAAACACATAAGATATACTGTAACATCACAATCGCATTGTTGACCCCACAAGTCTCTATCTTTTATTTTGTATAACTCATTCTCCAAGAGTTACATCACAATATAGCAAAGAATTGTCGTCTTTTAAAGCTCCGAAAGTTGATTGGAAGTCAGCATAACCAAGACAAATTAAAGTCTAAGAAAGTGAAGCTTGAATCAGCTAGATACAAACTCGACCGAGTACTTTGTAACTTTTGATGTATGTTTTATAATAGATTGGTAGGACTTGTAATCTCCGATGAATGAAGTGTTGGAAAAAATGGTTTTTGCCAAATGATTTTTGCAAATTTTGGACATTATTTAATATATGTATATGTTTTATATATATATATATATATATATATATATATATATATTAGTCTGTGGTTTTGCGTTCTCCTCGAAGAGAGCTTCGCAACGAGCTAAAATATGTCCAAAATTGAGTTAATATGAATAAGATATCGTGTCTCAAAGTGAGACACTTGAAACACAAAATCCGAAAAAATCAACTATCCCACATCGCCTAGAATAGAAAGTGGGAATGTGTTTATATAGAAATCTTGATATTTACTATCAATTTCCTTTAAGTTGGTTTTACTCCAACACCTCGCATAGGGGGTGAAGATTTCGGGATTTATAGGCCAAAATAAGTTCGAAGCTGCTGAGCTCGCGCGACCTGCGGACGCGAAAGCTCGCCTATGCGCGAAAGTTTTTGCTGCATATTTCATTTTCGTTCTTAATAGTTTCTAGATTTTTGTGTATCTACTTAATTTTAGAATTGATTTAAACTTTGTCAACAAGTTATACATAATCAATTAAATTAAATGGAAGATATCAAATCGGTTTATATTTAACAGAATATTCTGTCTTGTTGACCAAGATATGTTTTCACTATAAATTAAACCTTGTCTCATTCGGGTTTAGACACAACCAAAAAAACGCAGCTCCATAGCAACCTAGTTCTAGCAATCCTTTCGATCAGAATCATACGACTGCTTCCGTGATATTTCAGGCAAGTTTGTCAGGCCCAACTGTACAACAACTTTGAACGTTGTACCATGGGAGACAGACGGCGAATTTGTTTTAAGGGAAGCGTGTCCAACACGTGCCTCGTTCCACGACCTTTTACTCTTTCTTTATTTATCGTTCATAGTGTCTGTCTTCTGCTTCTATCCCATTCTGTCTGTTTTATTTCCTGTCGTTTTATTTCTGTTAATTATTATTAATTGTAAATTGATTTTATTTTAATAAAAGTGTACATGTTTTCCTACATGAAGTACTTTATGTTATCAGTATCCTTTAGATTACTTTCTAGACTCGGTGTAAGAAGAAGTTGTATTTACTTACACTAAAAAACACTTAAGCTATATTTATATCCAAATAAGAAGAGATTGTTAGGTCAATTCAGTGTCTAATGATCTTTCACTTGAATTTAAATACAAAATATCCTAAGTGTTAGAAAACCTTTCACATTTCAAGGTCACTGAGTGAACAATCACTCAATGATTTACCTTTACGTGTTCAACCTGAGTCTACTCAACCATTTAGTGAGGCGGTTCTCAATGAATGAAGTCCCTGAGCCGAAGAAGAAGGTGATGGGTTCAGTGAGTTGTGGCAATAGACTCACTGAACCTTATACGATCTCCAACAACTAGAAGTCCTTGAAGACAAGTGCCTAAAGAATAGGCGGGATAGTTTAAAATGGATAAGTCTAAGCTCTTGTGCACCTGAAGTCAAACTATCGTGATTAGGGTATGAAGACAAGGTCAGTCGCTGACCTTAGAAAGTGTGTTTGTCCCATACTTAGATTAGAATTGTAATAGAGACAAACCTGTACAATATATACTGACCAATCAACCTTGGACACGCACTTATCACCCATGTGGGTATGACCCTACCTAAGTAGTATATATAGACATGCCTTGTAAACGGAGTAGGTCAGGTTTGTGCATTCAAAGTCGTATCTTTCACAAACACATACTCCTCCAATATCAACTAAGTCTCTGCGCAAGCTTAATTTGTTAGCATAGTTGTCATCTTTGCATAACACTTTAAGTTATGAAAAGTTGTTAGTGAGGAGATCACACACACATTAAATAGCCAATCAAGTTAGACGCAATATGAGAAGTGTCGATAATAGATTTACAACAACTAGCGCATATCTTAACAATACAAGCTCAACCATAATATTAACTACAAAGTACTACACAATCACACAAGATCACAATATACGCAACTTTTCACACAATCATGAACACAATGCAAATATAAAAGTAAAGCAATAAATGTAAATAAAAGAGTAAAAAGATAAGTAAAAGGAAATGCAAATCGGACACGATGATTTATAGTGGTTCAGTCACGAAGCTCCTTTTCACCCTACTCTACTCCCCGAGTACCCAACTCGAGAGTTACTTCACTAGTCAACAAGCTCCCTTCTCGGCGGAGAAAACCATACAAGTTGCTTACATTATTTTCTGACACTAAGCTAGATGTCGAGTTCTTTTTCGGGTACAACCAAACCCGTTATGTTTTATGGCCCAACATAACAAACCTTGTGTTTTAAGGCCTAAACACATAAACCGTGTCGCTTACTTTATTTTCCGACACTAAGCTAGATGTCGAGTCCTAATCTTAGCTAGAACCAATCTATCACCCACACTTGTATTTTGAGGACCGAAATACTAACCGACACACCATCAACACTTTCGGACTTATACACTATCCGGGTCTACACAACTACACAAGAATGGAAGACATGAACTCGATCTATATGTAATAAATGTTACAAATGGACTAACTAGACTACATAACTTTGTATCTTGACGATGACGAAAGTTCTTCTCTTGCATTTGAAGGAAGAGGGAAAGGATAGAAGATTAGATCACATTTAAACAAGATTAAACAAGTTAAATGATCAAAGAATTTAGAGAGATTTAGTGAGATCTACAAAGAGAAAGAACTGAAAGAAGTATGTGCAAAAGGTTCTCAAAATAGTTGGAAGTGACCCACTATATAGTGGGTCACTTCTAACAATTTATAAGAGCTGAAAACTTGTTTGTCTAAAAGTGGCGACCCCCAGATATATTAGGGGACCGCCGGGGATTTAAGGGGGCCACCCCGATAGACGCTCCTGTTTTTGTCTTCTTGTGGTGAAATATTTATCTGGTACAAATCTAACCTGTTTTAGGAGGGAAATGGCCAGATTTGAATTTTGAAATAATCATCACATAAAATATTTTTTTATAATTCAAAAATAATTTGTCTAATTAATTTTTGAGAAATTATTTTGTTACATTTATAAAAATGTAAAGTTTAAGACAA
>BQNB010212529.1:0-10124 GCA_026074375.1 Tanacetum coccineum
AAACGTGAATCGATAAGATGAAAGGATATTGGATCTCCCTAAACTAATTTCAAACAAAGGATAGGAAGCTCGAGTGAAACAGGACACAACATCGAACACGAGAGGCTTTAGAAATTGTTGGTTCGATCCTGAAAAAATCACATCACAAACACAAACACAAAGAACGGAAAAGGCTAGCCTCAACACATCACAACACATTATTATTAGAACAATAGAAAATGGATAAGCATGGGGTGAACTCCCACGAAGCGGCTTGTTTTTTTTCACCGAGTCGCAAGCTCGACTCGATCCTGCATTCATTTGTCCTTAGGGAGAGCAACACTTAGAACAAGAAACTTCCATTGAAAATGCCACTGGCTTATGAAACGTGACGATGAGATATTCAAATTTAATAGACGATTATTTATGTTTTGTACGAATATCTTGACACGTGCAAATTATGAGCGATAATTATGACTTTGATCTTACTAACGTATTTTTTATATTATAAGTGCAAAAATATGAGATATAGATATATAATATATTTAAGTTTTGTAAGAATATCTTCACATGTACAAAGTATGAGTAAGGATTGAAGATTTGATCTTAATAGTGCAATTATATACTAAAAGTGCAAAAATACGATATATTGATACTTAATAGAAGATTATTTAAGTTGTATAAAAATATCTTCACACGTGCAAATTATTACCAAGGATTGAAACTTTTCTCTTACTAGTGTATTTTTTTACAAGAAGTGCAAAATTATGAGATATTCATGTTCATTAAACGATTATATAAATTTTGTAAGAATATCTTCACGCATGCAAATTATGAGCAATGATTGAATCTTTTATCTTATTAACGTATTTTTTATACCATGAGTTAAAACATATGAAATATTCATATTTAATATACTACTATCTAAGTTTTGTAAGAAAATCTTCACATGTGTAAATTATGAGCGATGATTGAGGCATTGATAATACTAGCGTATTTTTTATAAGAAGTGCAAAAATATGAGATATTTATATATAATAGATGATTATTTAAGTTTACCAAGAATATATTCACACGTACAAATTATGAGCAAGGATTGATGATTTGATCTTACTATCGTATTTTATATACTAGAAGTGCAAAAATGAGGAATATTGATGTTTAATCGACGATTATTTAAGTTTTATAAAAATATATTCATGTGTGTAAATTATGAGCAAAGATTAAACCTTTGATCTTACTAGTTGTTTTATTATTCTAGAAGTACAAAAATAGGAGATATTGATGTTCAATAGACGATTATTTAAAATTTGTATAAATATATTGACACATGCAAATTATGAGTAAAGATTAAAAATTTGATCTTACTAGCGTATTTTTTTATTATATGTGCAAAAATAAGAGATATTGATGTTTAATAGACAATTATTTAAGTTTTGTAAGATTATATTCACATGTGCAAATTATGTGCAAAGATCGATGATTTGATCTTACTAGTGTATTTTATACACTAGAAGTGCAAAAAATGATATATTGATATTTAATAGAAGATTATCTACGTTTTGTAAAAATATCTTCACGCGTGCAAATTATGAGCAAGGATTAAACATTGATCTTACTAGCATATTTCTTATACTAGAAGTTTAAAATTATGAGATATTCATGATGAGTAGACGATTATTTAAATTTTGTAAGAATATCTTCACGCATGCAAATTACGATCGATGATTGAAGCTTTTATCTTACTATCGTATTTTTTATACTATAAGTGTAAAAATATGAGATATTTATGTTTAATAAACGATTATTTAAGTTTTGTAAGAATATCTTCACATGTGCAAATTATGAGCAAATATCAAAACATTGATCTTACTAGCGTATTTTTTATAGTAGAAGTGCAAAAATAGAAGATATTCATGTTTAATAGACGTTTATTTAAGTTTGTAAGAATTTCTTCACGCATGAAAATTATGTGCAAGGACAGAAGCTTTGATCTTAGTAGCGTATTTTTTATACTAGAAGTGCAAAAATAGAAGATATTGATGTTTAATAGACGATTTTCTATGTTTTGTATGGATACTTTCGCACGTGCAAATTACGAGCAAAAATTGAAGCTTTTATCTTAATATCATATTTTTCATACTAAAAGTGCTAAATTACGAGATATTGATGTTTGATAGATGATTATTTAAGTTTGTAAGAATGTATCTTCACATGTGTAAATTTTGAGCAAGGATAGAAGATTTGATCTTACTTGTGTATTTTTTATATTAGAAGTGCAAAAGTATAAGATATTGATAGTTAAAAGATGATTATTTAAGTTTTGTAAAAATATCTTCACGCGTATAAATTATGAGTAAGGATTGAACATTGCTCTTACTAGCGTATTTTTATACTAAAAATGCAAAAAGTATGAATTATTGATGTTTACTAGACAATTATTTAAGTTTTGTAATTAAATAGTCACAGGTGCAAATTATGTGTAAGGATTGAAGCTTTGATATTACTAGTGTATATTTTATACTATAAATGCAAAAAAATATGAGATATTGATATTTACTAGATGATTATTTAAATTTTGTAAATATATATTCACTCGTGCAAATTATGAGCAAATATTGAAGCTTTGATCTTACTAGCGTATGTTTTATATAAGAAGTGCAAAAATATAAGATATTCATGTTTGATAGACGATTATTTAAGATTTGTAAAAATATATCTTCACATGTGCAAATTTTGAGGAAGGATTGAAGATTTGATCTTAATTGTGTATTTTTTATACTAGAAGTGCAAAATTATAAGATATTGATATTTAATAGATGATTCACTAAGTTTTGTAAAAATATCTTCACGCGTGCAAATTATGAGAAATAATTGAAGCATTGCTCTTATTAGCCTAATTTTAATACTAGAAGTGTAAAAATAAGAGATATTAATGTTTAATAGACGGTTATTTTAGTTTTGTTAGAATATATTTACGTGTGCAAATTATAAGTATGGATTAAAGCTTTGATCTTACTAGTGTAGTTTTATACTAGAAGTGCAAAAATAGGAGAAATTAATATTTCATAGACGATCATTTAAGTTTTGTAAAAATATCTTCACGTGTGCAAATTATGAGCAAGGATTCAAGCATTGCTCTTATTAGCAAGTTTTTTTTACTAAAAGTGCAAAATATGAGATATTGAAGCGTTGATCTTACTAGCGTAATTTTTATACTAGAAGTGCAAAAACATGGAATATTTATGTTTAATAGATGATTATTTTAGTTTTGTAATAATATATCTTCATATGTGCAAATTTTAAGCAAGGATAGAAGATTTTATCTTACTTGTGTATTTTTTTATATTAGAAGAGCAAAATTATAAGATATTGATATTTAAAACACCATTATTTAAGTTTTGTAAAAATATCTTCAAGCGTACAAATTATGAGTAAGGATTGAAACATTGCTCTTACTATCGTATTTTTATACTAAAAATGAAAAAAATGAGATATTGATATTTACTAAACGATTATTTAAATTATGTAAAAATATCTTCACCCTTGCAAACTATGAGCAAGTATTGAAGCTTTGATCTTACTAGCGTATGTTTTATACAAGAAGTGCAAAAATATGAGATATTTATGTTTGATAGACGATTATTTAAGATTTGTAAAAATATATCTTCACATGTGGAAATTTTGAGCAAGGATTGAAGATCCGGCCTTACTTGTGTATTTTTTATACTAGAAGTGCAAAATTATAAGATAGTGATATTTAATAGATGATTCTCTAAGTTTTGTAAAAATATGTTAACGCATGCAAATGATGAGAAATAATCGAAGCATTGCTCTTATTAGCGTATTTTTTATACTAGGAGTGTAAAAATAGGAGATATTAATGTTTAATAGATGATTATTTTAGTTTTGTTAGAATATCTTTACGTGTGCAAATTATGAGTAAGGATTAAAGCTTTGATCTTATTAGTGTAGTTTTATACTAGAAGTGCAAAAATAGGAGAAATTGATATTTAATAGACGATTATTTAAGTTTTATAAAAATATCTTCACGCGTGCAAATTATGAGCAAGGATTCAAGCATTGCACTTATTAGCATATTTTTATACTAAAGTGCAAAAATATAAGATATTGATGTTACTAGATATTTATTTAAATTCTGTAAGAATATTTTCACTCGTGCAAATTAAAAGAAAATATCGAAGGTTTGATCTTACTAGCGTATTTTTTATACTAGAAGTGCAAAAACATGAGATATTTATGTTTGATAGACGATTATTTTAGTTTTGTAAGAATATATCTTCACATGTGCAAATTTTGAGCAAAGATAGATGATTTGATATTACTTGTGTATTTTTTTATATTAGAAGTGTGAAATTATAAGATATTGATATTTAAAAGACCATTATTTAAGTTTTGTAAAAATATCTTCACGCTTGCAAATTATGAGTAAGGATTGAAGCATTGCTTTTACTAGCGTATTTGTATACTAAAAATGCAAAAAGTATGAGATGTTGATGTTTACTAGACGATTATTTAAGTTTTTAAGAATATATTCACGCGTGCAAATTATGTGTAAGGATTGAAGCTTTGATATTACTAGTGTATTTTTTATATTAGAAATGCAAAAAATATGAGATATTGATGTTTACTAGATGATTATTTAAGTTTTATAAGAATATCTACATGCGTCCAAATTATGAGTAATGATTAAAACTTTGATCTTACTAGCGTATTATTTATATTAGAAGTGCAAAAATAGGAGATATTGATATTTAATAGATAATTATATGAATATCTTCACTCGTTCAAACTATTAGCAAATATTGAAGCTTTGATCTTATTATCCTATTTTTTATTCTAAAAGTACAAAAATATGAGATATTCATGTTTAATAGACTCTTATTTAAGTTTTGTAAGAATATTTTTACGCGTGCAAATTATGAGTAATGATTAAAACTTTGATCTTACTAGCGTATTTTTTATATTATAAGTGCAAAAATAGAAGATATTAATGTTTAGTTGATGATTATTTAAGTTTTGTAAGAACATCTTCACTCGTGCAAATTATAAGAAAATATTGAGGCTTTAATCTTACTAACATATTTTTTATACTAGAAGTAAAAAATATGAGATATTCATGTTTAATAGACGATTATTCAACTTTTGTAAGAATATCTTCAATCGTTCGAATTATGAGGAAATATTTAAGGTTTGATCTTGCTAGCATATTTTTTGTAATAGAAGTGCAAAAATATGAAATATTCATGTTTAATAGACGATTATTTAAGCCAATTATGGCCAAATATTGAAGCTTTGATCTTAGTAGCGTATTATATATACTAGAAATGCAGGGATATTATATATTTATACTACATATAAAGTAAAAATGTATCTCTCTCATCATTTAATTCAAAAATTAAGTAATCTAAGTTTTCATGCATAGTATACAAGCTTTAACGCATAGAATAACAAAAAACAAAATATATTACATAAACTCTTTAATGCAAACAACATACAAACAAAGAAACATATTGTACAACTTTTTAATACACAATTAATACTCTTATTAAAACACCTTATTACTTAAAAATACAAATATTCATGCAATATGTACAATTAATTAATGCACAAATACAAACTTATTGACTCGTCAACACATTTAAAATTATTCTTAAAATACCCCTTAAAACATTAAGCACACAAATTAATGTTATTTTAAAACACCCCTAAGATGAAAAGTACATGTTATTATAAAAACTGTACATACTAACAATACAAACAAAGCTTCATACAATTTATATGCTGATAAATATAGTTTTAAATACCGGATCGGACCAATGGGTTCAACCGAGAACATGAGTGACCACCGGTTCGGCTAGCAAATAAAATCCGTCCAAAAACAAATCAGAGAGAAACGGCCAAAACCTATAAAAATGATTGAAACGGGCCTCATCGGAATCATTTTTTTCAGTTAATCACAGGGTACCCGCCGCTGTATCCTGTGGGTACCCTGCTAGTTGATATTTAATAGAAAATTATTTAAGTTTTATAAAAACATCTTCACGCGTGCAAATTATAAGCAAGGATTGAAACATTGCTCTTACTAGCGTATTTTTAATACTAGAAAATTATTTAAAGTTTGATTGGCCATGCTGTAGTGCAATTACAAAGCTCTTTGTGACCCGACCAAAATGAAGCTAGACACAAGATCCCTTGTGATATAATCAGAAGAAATAAAAGCAAGAGAAAAGACCTCTAGTGTTCGATTGAAAAATAATATTTGTTACGATCAATAATAATCTGAAAATTAACAATACATTTGTCCCCATAATTTTGCATCACAATGAAAAGCTTGAATGTAAAGACTCCAATGCACATCAAATAATCCAAGCATCTAATCCACCTGAGAAAAACATGCTTAAAAGTGTCAACATTAAAGTTGGTGAGTTCATAGATTAGTTTAAATAGAATGTAAACCAAAGTTGTAAAATATGCATGACTATTTCAATCCTTTATAATAGCCACAAAAATGTATAAAATGAAAGGACCGCAATACTTTCCCCCGTGAAAAATAAAGCAAACTCACTTTATCACCAAAGATTCCATTACTTTCCTAAGCTCATGACACTAGAAGCTCGACGATAGAGTCCACTATAATAAATTCCGTGACATTGCCGCACTATATAAATTCCGTCACCGCACTATATAAATTTCGTGCCAATTGCACGCACTATAATAAATTATATTAAGTTGTGGGTGGTCCGTGCCCGCACTATATAAATTTCGTGCCACTCGGGCCTCGCACAATATAGATTTCGGTGCCATCCTCTCCCACAGATTTCAATCTCAAATCGATCTACTATTAACACTCACGCTCACCTAATGTAAATTCACCACTACAACTAATGCAAATGACATTTCATGATTCTAAACTGGCATATAGGATCAAATTACTAGGCAAACACGGTAATCAATACAAAAGTGATTACACTTGCGTCCATTTATAAAACCAAAAGCTCATGTATTTCATAAACAGCTTTAGTACTTAAAATCCATAAGTAGAAAGAGTGTGATATCAATCACGTAATTGAGTTTGTAATTAGTATGTGGCAAGGATATGAAACAAAGTTGAATCCATCATGTAAATGCATTTGGTAAACAAGCATGTTCTCACCCCAAATATATGTAAAACCAGTAAAACATGGGGCTATAAACTCACCTTGATCAAAATCCCTTAAAACAATCAATGTTATTAAGATAAAACCGAGTAAGAATAAGAATTTGTATGCAAGCAATGTATCCCCCTCGCGGTTATAAAAAATTCAAAAGATTGAAAAGCGAGGCTATGAAACTCACATTGATTAAAGACCCACGATCAATAATCCAATTAAATACACAACTGAATCTGCAACATCTCGACCACGGACCTAAATTATGTCGCTCTACACAAAATCCTTTAAAAACAATCACATTGTTATAAGATAACCAAATATAAGATTTTGTAGACAAGCATGTATCCCCCTCGTGAAAAGCGAGGCTATGAACTCACCTTGATTAAAGACCACGATCAATTAATCCAATTAAATCATAACTGAATCTGCAACGATCTCGACCACGACCTATAATTATGTCGTTCGATTATAATACACGTACTAAATACGATCAACGATGCGTACATCGTTACCACGAAATCATACATATTTTTATATGTATGCAGTCATATATACATGTGATGAGAAATCCACTTGCGCGTCTTTAAACCTTAACCCTTAGTATATTTTATGTATATATACTATTTCCGTCCAATCCTAACTTATCTCAATTTCTAAAGCTGATAAGCCTCGCGGCAAAGTAAAACGTCATTACGAACAACTTTCGTGTTTCGCCGGAAGGCTGAAACGGACTCGAAAGTGCTCGAATCGTTTAATTAATAGATATGTCAGATTTAATATATTAAAAATAACTTATTTTCTATTAAAGTGTATATTCCGATTTCGATCCAGTTTCTTCGTTATTGGGAGTTAGAAGTCCCGTTTTATGTCTAAACGTCCGTCAAAATATAATTTGTTATATTTTGTAAACCAAAGTCTAACTTATCAAAGTCTCGTCTCAAATATGTCTAATACCGCTTATAACTTTATATAAATCTCGTTTTAATATTTATTCATGTTTTACTAGACCGCGCAAGTTATACCGGATTTTATCACATATAATCAATTTATAATATAATGAAATAATTTAATACTTTTAAACTAAACGCACCCTTTTTCGGTGTCACCACACTCAAACGCACCCTACGGCTGTTATGAACAGCCAAACGCACCCTTGGGCTGTTTTGACAGCCAAACGCACCCTTGTGCGTTTCTGTCTAAACCAAACACACCCCTAGTTGTTCTCTACTAAGCCAAACGGACCCTATGGCTGTGAGACAACAACCCAACGCACCCTTTGTGCTAACAGCTAAACCAAACACGCCCTTGGTGGGATTTCTGTCACAAGCCAAACGCACCCCTATTGATTTATAACAAAACCAAACGCATCCCTTGTTGTTATAATACAAACCAAACGCATCCCTTGGGTTGTTTTATATTCAAACCAAACACACCCTTTTGATTTCGACAACCAACCCGGCTGTCCCAACAGCCAACCCGGCTGTCCCCACAGCCAACCCGAACAAACCCACCCCGCGGGTGATTCTTCACAGCCAAACGCACCCGGTGTTAAACCAAACGCACTCTTGTGCGGTTTCACTCATCCAAACGCACCCTATGCTTATGAAAACAAAACAAACGCACCCTATGTCGTGTAGACACCCAACCCGACAACCCCTTTCCCCCCCGGCTGTCCCGGCTTTGGACGGCAGCCAACCAAACAACCAAACACACCCTTCGGGTGGTTGTTTTACCCACGAACCAAACACCACTAAACACCCCTCGGTGGTGTTATTATAACAGAAACAAACGCACCCTTTTTATAACCACACGCACCCCACGGTGGCTGTGGTAGTGGCGTGGGTTCGGTGGTGATGATAGTGGTATTATGATGATGATGTAGATGGTGTTATGGTGATGGTGGGGGTGGTGGTAGCCGGCTGTGGTGGTGACGTGGGGGTGGTGGTCGCGCGTGGAGGAGAGTGGTAGTGAGGATCGGATAGATCCGGTCACGAGGAGCCTTTTTGGTCTTCGCCGGAAAATGCCCGCCAGAAAAGTTTTCCGGCGGCGGCGGCATGGTGGCCGGCGGTGGCTGGCCGGTGGCCGGATATTTTGGGAGAGAGAGAGTTATATTAGTGTGTGTGTATAATAGAGATGTAAATGAAATTTATGTATAAGATTTTTATATTTATATAAAACTTTTAAATTAAATGTAATAAGTTAAATAGTTGGGGGTTTGTTTTGTAAATATGTTACAGGGACCAAAAGTGAAAGTTTCGGGAAACTTTTATAATATATTGGTTCGGGACTCATTTGAGCGGCTTAACGAATGATTCAACGCACGAAACTTGCGCCATTGTTTTTCAAATCATTTTTCCGATAAAAATGAGTATTCGCTTGATAATGTTTCATAAATATTTTATAACATTTAATAAAATATCTGTTATTCATTTTGTGAACCGGTTTCGCCTTGTCCGAAATAAAATTGGATTTCAACTCGAGTATTCGCGTTATCCGCAACGCTTTTCATTAAAATGATGAATAATTTATTTAATATTTTTATTAAATAAATACTGATAATTAAATAACAAATTTAATTGTTTTTGTGTGTCCGCGTTGTATATTGTTCGAATAATGTTTGCGGTGCTGTTTTAGCCCTTTTCGGCTCGTTTCCAGGTCTCGGGCAAAACTGAAAAGTTGTCAGGAATTTCGTTTTACATCAAGTTGCTTTAGAGTCCGAGTCGTGAAAACGTGATTTAGATGGTCGTTCTTATAAGTCAAGCCAGACCCTAAAAGTCAAAGATTGAAATCGTCATTCAAAAATTCAAAAATTCTCGGATGTTACAGTACCTACCCCTTAAAGAAATCTCGTCCCGAGATTAAATTCGTGTTATCCGATTGTGTGACCAGGCGCTGATAACTTTATTCAGCAAAATTCGGTGTTTCTACACTTCTCAATCTACCAAAAAAAATTTGGCTAGGTTTGTCCAG
>BQNB010212531.1:0-10124 GCA_026074375.1 Tanacetum coccineum
ACATCCAAATCATCATGTTGATCTATCAAATTTATTGTTAGTTTTATGTTGAAAAAAAAAGTTTTAGTTGTTTTATTGTTTTTTTTATTTTTATTTTTGTTGGTGATTTGTGCTAGGTCACAGATCCACACGATGATCTGTTTATTTTTATTGGTGATTTGTGCTAAGGTCACAATTCCATACGATTGTTAGAATACTTTGGGTTATCCTTTATGTTTCGGGATACTTTGGTTTATCCCGTATTATATAAAAAAAATAACAAAAAAAATTATTTGTTTCATTTATGTTTATCAGTTGGCTTCGCTTGAAGATTTCTCTCCGCATGTTGGCAGATTTCTTCAACAACTAATTATGTTCGTGTGCAACGCTTTGCTTTTGTTGCTGTTTCAGTCCGTGCTTTCATCAACAAGTTATGCTTTTATTCCGTTCATGTTTTTTTTTCTAGTTTAGTACTCCAGAGCTTTCGTGATTTCGCTGCTCAAACTGCGGGGGAGTATTAGTGGATAATTAGGCCCAAACCCGTTTGTGGGATTAGGGCCCGGTAGGATTTCCATTATGTCTTTTGTATTCTGTATATATTTATGCGGCCGGGTATGGGTGGATAATACATCATACCAACGGGGTTTTCATTGACTAACAGTTGGGTCATCAACTATAACTTCAGAAATAAAGGCATGGGTGTATGATGAATATGGTGGTGTGGATGTGTTGAAATTTGCTACTGATGTAATTGTGCCTAGTGTTGCAGATGACCAGGTTTTGGTTAAGGTTGTTGCTACTGCTCTTAATCCTGTTGATTTTAAAAGGAGGTTAGGTATGTTCAGCTACTGATGTCGTTAAGCTCAAAAAGAGCGAGAAGCGGCTAACACGTCAGGTGAACATGTTCATGAATTTATTTAGGAGTGACGACAAGTTTTCCCAGATGCTTACGCAGCTTGAGTCACAGCCTGAGTACGGTGGTGGCAGCGGGAGTGGTGGGTGCGAGGATGATGAGCCGGGAGATGATGAGGACGGCGGCGAGGATGGGGAGGATGAGGACGATATTTAGGAGATGTTGGGTAAGTATATGCTATTTTGTGTCTTGAAGTATATATTGGCGACCCTTATGTGAACATTTGTTCCCCCGTACGTTTAGAACATGTTATCTAGGTGAATATTGACTTGTATCTTGCGGATAATGCAAGTTTTGTGACTTCGTCACCCGTTTTGTAGACTATATTGTGTTTATTCGAATTTTGGACCAATTTAGCTTTATTATATCAAATGCGTTGATCGTATTGTATTTTGGTACAAGTTGTAATGTAACTGGGTAGATTATATATTGGTTTATACAGGTTTGAGTATTGGTAGATTTTTTCCGGAAAAATTCTGGAAAAAATCTGGAAATAGCGTGCTGTGTGCAGGCTGTTCCAAAAAAAAAATTGCAGACCTTTCCCGGGCGACATGTCGCAGGGGAAAAGTAAAACAAAAAATTTATTGCAGAACTTTCCCAGGCGACATGTCGCCCGGGAAAAGTGTCACTAAACGACAAAATTTTTTCTATCGTTGACAAGTCAAATTATTTGAAGCATTTTCCCGGGAGACATGTCGCCCGAGATTCTCCCTAATTAATTAATTAATCAAATATCAATATTAATTATTCATCTTATAAAATAACTATCCCGGGCGACATGTCGCCCGGGAAACGCATCCCCAGTGACAAGTCGCCCGGGATACCCCGGTTTTGTCGCTGGAGAAAATGGCAATTGTTGTAGTGTGCTTTGACGTATGAGTGATCTATGTTTATTCATTAACAAGACTTTTCTATGCAGCTTTCAAAACAAGTATTTGGTGCTTCAAAAGTAGCAGCCACATCTAGTACGCCAAAACTGGAGTTGCTCAAAAGTTTAGGCGCTGATGTAGCCATTGATTACACAAAAGAGAAGTTTGAAGAACTGCCAGACAAATATGATGTTGTATATGATGCCATTGGTAAGTCGTTGTTGTAATTATGTTACAATTGATTATCACACACACATTGATAATGTGAGTGTGCTTATTGGGTCAAAAAAGATTTGACGGTTGAAAGTGAGATGATCATTATCTTATTGGTTGCAGGGCGAGGGGAGAAAGCATCGAAGGTGGTGAAGGAAGGTGGAAGTGTAGTCGTCCTAACTGGTGCAGTGACACCACCAGGTTTCCGGTTTGTTGTGACCTCAACCGGTTCCACGTTGACAAAGCTGAACCCGTATTTAGAGAGTGGGAAGGTGAAGGCAGTAATAGACCCAAACAGTCTGTTTCCATTTGACAGAGTGAAAGAAGCTTTCTCATACCTTGAAACTAATATAGCTACTGGAAAGGTTGTTGTATATCCTGTTTTGTTTCTAAAGAGTATATTTTGGAAAAGCTAGCCAAATAAGTGTAAGCAAACATGTGCCGAGTGTGTTAAATACTTGACATTTTAGGGCAGTTTCAATGACTTGTTTGTTCATGTTTTAGCTTATGTATACCATCTTCCTTCATACTTTGAATTGGATTTAAATTGCATGATTGATAGAGTTAAAACTGTGATAAAAATAGAGGAAACTTGGCTAAACAAATGGGTTCTAAACGGTATCCTCATATTCCTCATCAAAGCCACTTAACAACAAAATCTAATGTCGCGAGTATAAAGCATCATGACCCTAGAAGAATCTACATATCACTAATCATGCGGTCCTAGATCAACTGTGAAATTTAGTATATGTAAAAGAGAACCTTTACAATTTTGTGGGGAGCATACAATTGCTCCAGTTATCCAGCATTTATTTGCCCTACATTTGAGAGCTTATTACATTATAATTTATATGAAAATAACCGAATGAGAAGACAAGTAAAGTATTCTTATCTTTATCCTACTAAAAGTTATTTAGACTATAAAACATGCAGCTTGAACGGTGTCCTAGTCCTCCCCTTAATCTCTAATATATCAGAGGTCATGGTTCCGGGTCCTATTTGACAGCGAGAGAGGGTGAAACATCATAATCAAGAGACCAGGTGTCAAAACTGCACTTAACAAAGTTGTAATATCCTCCTTTTAGGGAAAGTGTTTTGTTCATAACTGCTGCTTTAACAGAAGGGTAACTTAATAGGTTCCCAAAAGATACATTCACAGCCTCCTGCATTTTTCACTTTATTCAGTAAAAATTTGTTTCAACTTACCATCTCACACTTGGTGCATTGTTCTGCAAAATTCAAATCCTTAAATTCTGCTTGCACCTTGCTTTTAGTAGTGGAACATATTTTTACCCAATCCTCAATGAATTCGTTGGTCATATACAATATGGTACTCGATTCAGTGACTTGTACTAATGACATAAAGTTACAAGAAAATGATGAAAATACCGTCTCGTTACTAATGAAATAAAGTTGCTTACGAAGATGTAGTCCGGATAGACATGAGCCCTTTACTCCCCCCACCGCAGCTGTGTCCGATTACTAAAATGTACTCCACCTGAAGACCATAATTTTACCCATAAACATAAATTCTTTAGACTCATAGAGCAAAAATTAAGTATGGGATAGATGTCCCAACATGTAGGATTATAGCTAGAAAGGGTTGTTTAACACTGTATCACCTTCAGATGCAATACTGCATATTCAATAGCTGTCCCCACTCCCGAGTACTTTATCTGCACAAGGAATCAATTATTCAAAAGGATTATAGTTAACTGTTGCATTGTTAGGCTTAAATGATGCAATATGGTTTGAATATTTAATAATATGAAAATAAATAGCACCTTGTCATATGGGGGGACCATACTAGCAATGTTTCGAACCATAAAGGCCTCACCCGGCTGGAAATCTAGAATATGTGATGGACAAACTCGAGAATCCGAGCAAGAAAAAACCATGAACTGCATATAGATTTTTAGCCTAAACACCGCATGATTATCATAACATAAATAGTACTTAAGTCAAATGTTTTAGTTCATATTGCACACTAATGTGCATCATCAAATGTAAGGATAGGAGAGACATGACCTTGGGGCTTTGGCCTTCGCTAAGCTCTCCAAATAAATTAGGGTTCTTGCTGTTTAGAATTAGGGAGGAAAAGAATGAAAGTGAGAAAGGATATTTTATCTAAACCACGCAAATATTGATTATTGAACTCACTCGAGTCCTCAGTTGATAAATTAACGCTTAAAAATATGCTCTTGGTCTAATTTTTAAAGTGTAAACATCGCTTATGTGACAATGTTTTTTATCTATATGTCTGAGGTTTTCCTGACCTACAAATCACTTTCATGTTGTACATCATTTGAGAAGTGACGTGCACACTTAAAGAAGTTGATTTATAGTTCGTACGCATAACATGCATGTTATTGTGACTCTTATCATATTTGCAAAAGTGTTGTACTTTATATGTATGAATCAAAACGCACTCGTATTTCTCAGTCTTAAAGTGTGTGAATCCGTTCTTGATTTTCTCGATAGGGAAAACTTCCTTAGCAGAATCCGCCTCCAAATCAAGCGTTAGTTGCTTAATCTTCGTGTAAGCAACAGCCTCCAAATCGCTTTTCTCACTACAAAAAACTAACCATGTGTCTTAATCTTCGGTATGTAAGACAAATTTTTAACTTACATAAAAAAGAAATAGAAAACTGTAAGGACCACTTACAATATAGTTGTCGTGTGGGATCCTCACTCACAATATGTGTGGACAAAAACATCGGTTAGGACTAGTTTCATGAAAACTCATTCATTTCATAAGAGATTCATGGAAATGCAAAACTCATTCATTAAATCTCATAAAAATTTTCTTAAGAATTTGAATTTTATAAATTAAGCTTTATTCTGATCTTTTAAAGCGTGTGTATAAAACTAGCTAGAACATGTTAATGATATATAGATCATTTCTAATGATGTATATAGATAACCTAAATGACAATAAATATTTACCTGAGAAGCTGCTTTAGTCCTTCGATGGCGTTATCACATAAATCATGCGCCATATTTTCTTCGTGGCGATTTCACAAAACCTGATGAACAAAATGATCATTGATCAAATATACATATACAATAGTACATATGTGATCATATCATAATCAAATACACATGTCAATAAATAAATATTCAAAGATAAAATGAACATGATGATCATTTAGGACAATGGATCCATGACAAATGATCATGCATAAGAATGAAACAATGAGTTTATGTAGTGTGTGTGTGTATATATATATATATATATATATATATATAATTGATCATGTGGGGTTGCATTAAAATTTAACCTTGAAGAGTTGTAGTTATGAAACTATGAGAAAAATGATTAATTGCAGGCTCTCTAGAGATGATCAGGTGCAAATGAAAGAAGAGACAAAGGCCACACACGTTTACACTTACACCTTTTTTATAGCTACATCATTACTCAAATATCTCATGTATTGCTTTTTCTTTCTTTTTACTCCACTAACCTTATAAACTCATATGTTATAGTTTGATCAATGTTAAGAATGAAACAATGAGTTTATGTAGTGTATATATATATAAATGATCATGTGGGGTTGCATTAAAATTTAACCTTGAAGAGTTGTAGTTATGAAACTATGAGAAAAATGATTAATTGCAGGCTCTCTAGAAACTGAGATGATCAGGTGCAAATGAAAGAAGAGACAAAGGCCACACACGTTTACACTTCTATAACTGTAACCACCTTTTTTATAGCTACATCAAGGATTCAAAAGAGTATAGTATCTTTGCGCTTAGCCCTTTACGGACATTAGAAACCGACAATTCAAAAGATGTCTAGCTAATGCTATCTTTATTATGCAGGTCTGCATTCATTACATAATAAAACAATTGTCGGTTATATAACATTTTGATTAATGTCCAAATGTACTACTAGCATTAGTTTTTACAAAAACCTTTTCTTTAAGTCTCAAAGCTTAGATATACATGTTGAGATTCTTCTTTTTACTTTGCTTGGGAGGTTGTTTTCTCCACATTACATTATAGGTCCCCATACTCCTTGACACACATTCGTGTCCAAAACTTTTCCATTTTGTGCTTGAATCCTTTTCCATTTTTCCACATTTCCTTTCAAGACGATCTTTATGCCACCTAACATGCTTCTTTAGGAAAACAAACGCATCTCGACCATCACTATTACTGAAACCAACCTTATCTTTAAGTCTCAAAAGCTTAGGAAAACATGTTGAGTTGCTCTTTTTACTTAACTTGAGTTGCCCCTTTTTCCACCCATAGCAACGCTTTTTATTCTGTCGTATGCTGACGTGGAAGACAATGCTACTTGATCTGATTCAATGAAAACTTTATTTACTTGAGGATTAATAGGTAGTAGTTGTTTTCGTTCTTCATGAGATAATAAATTTTGATCGAATAACAGAAATATTGGATGGATATCTTTGTTTTTCAATGCTTTGTCCGCTGGAATAAGTGTATTGTTTTCATCTAGATACATAAATGTAAATTCTTCGTCATTTTCATGGTTGAAGTACTCTTCGTTGTCTTCACAATCTAAATATTCTTCTTCGTCGTCCTCGTCATCACGCTCTAGCAACGAGTTAATGTTATCTGTTGTATTTAATCCCATAATCATGGGTATATATAATAAATTTTGATCGAATAACAACGTGTTTAATGTTGATCGCTTTGTGAACAATTTATGCACAATTTGGGTGGGTCAATTCAAGCTTCACGCTAATAAGGCAAGATTTCAAAGAGCTACTTTGAACAAGGGTCAAGGGGCAGATCATTAAAATAAAAAAAAAAAAAAAAAAAAAGGTTTTTTTTCTAATTCGCCTCGTCCTAATAGTGGGGATTCTGGGAGTTCTAATTCATATGTTAATGCGGTAAAAAATCATAAGTCGGTTGATGAAAATTGGGGCTTATGAAAATATAAGCCGAAATCAAATATGCTCATAAGCTCACATTTAAGCCGAAACAAACACCCCCTTATAAAATTCCTAAACACATATCAATCACTTTTCAACATATAATCATAAGGTTTCGTGGACTTGAATGTAAGTTACTTGGGGGAATTGTGGGTTCTCTTAGAATTTTCCTCTGTGAAATCGAAAGAGGCATTCCGCGATAATGTGGGAGTTAGCTCTTGGTTCTCGGAAATTCGCCAAGCTTCTTTCGATATCAATCCTGATGGTCACATTGTGTGGGTAGAAATTGAAGGTGTTCCATTGAAACTATGGACTTTGAACACTTTCAAAAGAATTGTCACCAGGTGGGGGAACTTAATCGACACTAATGACTCTGATGGGAATTGTTTCCACTCGAAACGATTATGTTTGTTCACTAAGACCATCTCAAATATTTATGAAAACTTCAAGATCATTTTCCGTGGAAAAGTGTATTGGATTCGTGCTAAGGAGGTCCCTGGTTGGACCCCTGACCTGGTGGAGGACTCGGATGAGGAGGAATTATCTGATGACGATTCATTAGAAGAAGGAATGAAGAACCTTGAATCTGAGAATGATTGTAGGATATTTTATGTATCCATATTGAGTGGATTCTCCGTCTGTTTCTCGCAATGTTAAACAACATATAAATCATGAGGTCGAAAATGTGGATACTTTGCCTCGTCGCTCAAACATAGGAGTAGTAGTTAACCAAATCATAACATCGAGTGAATAAACATGAGCGTATATATGTAACAATAGTTGCCATTAAAGGGTAAGTTGCCCAATAACATTTGTTCACTAAAGAACCAATACCATGAGGAATTCAACATTTGGTTGAACCGAATAAGCAGTAAGAAGAATTCTAAATGAATCCGCAAGTTTCGGTCGTTTAAGAAATCAGTGGCACCGAGTTCAGGGGGCTCATTTATGTGTCTTATGGAGGAAGTGGTGAAAGTTGGCCAAACAATAGGCTATAACATGGATGGGGTGATTAACAATCTGTCTGATATCATTGAATCTCAAGGAGCGTCGATTGTAGATCGATGAATTTTTTGTCCCTTAATATACAAGGCCTCGCTCAAAGGCTCAAAAAAAAAGATTGGACAAAGGAGTTTTGTGTGAAGATTTAGGTGAATTTTCTAGCGATTCAGAAACAAAGATGGAGGAGATTGATCTTTTCAGTGTTCGTCGGTGTTGGGGTAATTCGACTTTTGAGCATCTTCATAGTAATTCGGTAGGCAATTCAGGTGGAATCTTGTGTGTTTGGAATCCCAACATTTTTTGTAAAAAAAGCTTCACTATTTCAGATTTTTTTATCATTATTAGGGGTGTTTGGTTATTGAAACGGTATTGACCTCATTGGATTTTGCGGTCTATGCTCGCATGATCCGATGTGATAAACGTAATGCTTTGGGACTACTTGCGCATGTTATTAATCATGGCAGGAGAGGTTGTGATTATGGGGGACTTCAAGAGGTTGCGGTCAAATATCAGACATGTATGGTACTATTTTAATGTTCTTGGGGCGAATATTTTTTAATTATTTTATTAATTCCACGGGTCCATTGAAGAAGTTCATCTTGGAGGCAGTGCTTTCACTTGGGGTCATAGGTGCTACCAAATTGACAAAGTGGGATAGATTTTTTGTATCTACAACTTTGCTGGATAAATATTTTCTCTCACATTAGCGGCATCACTTTGCGACAGTTTGCTATATAAGAATAACTAGACTGATTCTTCTTCGAGAGTGGCCATGTTATGGTCCGGTTCCCTTACGTTTCTGTCTTCATTGATTCATCTCGAGGGCTTTAATATTCGTCACTTCAACTTTGGAATTTCTTCCCCTTCTGTTGACTCTATTGGAATGGTAAACTTGGCCGGGTAATTTGAAATTCCTTAAAGCTCACAGAAGATTTGGATTAAAGATACAAAAGTGATAACAGTTTCTACTATTGCAAATCTTAAGAAGGAGTTAAACCAAAGTTAGATGGGTTATGACAAAGTACATGTACTGGGTAGAAGCGGAAATAAGAATGGGAGGTGTTGGCTGTCTCTTCGTAACATTGTTTTATTCTTTTACATGGTTTTGGACTCCAAAAGGCATGATCAATTGGTCAATCGAAGGCGATGAAAATCAAATTTTTTCCAAGGAATTTGATTAAAAAAGTAATAAAAATGAACATTAGGGTATACGATTGATGGCGTTTGGAAGGAGTGCATGATGTGTCAAACAGGATTTCTTTTTTTTATTAATATTTCTCATTTTCAAGATAGATTCGCTAAACCTTCGGAGAGGCGTGCTAATATTGATATGAGATTTCCGAAAACTATTTCTGAAGATCAAAGTCAGGACCTCGAGCGAGAAGTTTCTAAACAGGAGATTAAAATGGCTGTTTGGGGCTGTGGCACAGACAAATCCCCGGGCCCTGACGGGTTTTCTTTTGGCTTTTATCGGCATTTTTGGCCTGTTATTGAGCACGATGTTTATATGGCTGTAAATCATTTCTTCATTCATGGAGAAATTCCTCCTGGTTGTAACTCATCATTTATAGCTTTGATCCCAAAAGTCCCGGACGCTAACTTGTTCATAGGCTTTTGACCTTTTAGCCTCATTGGAATATATAACAAGATCTTTGCCCATGATTTTGTCATATCCGGCTTGTTATGTTTGGGGGACATTTGTTAATAAAGTGCACAATCTGGTTTATCGCGAAAGACAAATGTTAGCGGTCCATTTATTCATTAATGAGATTCTCCAGTGGTTCTGTACAATAAAAGAAGAAAAAACTCTAATTTTTTGGTCGATTTGAAAAGGCTTCGATTCGATTAGATGGGTTTGTTGAGATGTTCTTAAAGAGTTCGGTTTTTTTCAGGTGTATAGGGCGTACTGGATCTAGAGTCTTGTATGATGACGTGGTACCCCCATGACCCATGACCCGAATATATTCCGCATTTTGGGGGTCTCACAATAAAGGGTTGAAACAAGGCGATACTTTATCCCCCTTCCTCTTTATCCTCGTGATGGAGAGCCTTCATTTATCTTTTCAAAGGATCGTAAACGCGAGGATGTTTAAAGGTATTGTGTTAGATCAATCTTTATGTCTTTTGCATATGTTTTATGCGGATGATGCTATTTTGTTAGGGGGGTGGAGTGACGGTAATATCTCCACTTTGATTCACGTTTTGAAATGTTTTTTTCATGCTTCGGGCCTTAAGATTAACTTG
>BQNB010212533.1:0-10124 GCA_026074375.1 Tanacetum coccineum
ACACATATTGAGATCCCACAAAGTAGAATCTAAATTTTTATAAACAAGCCTAACATTAATTTAAAAAACGGTAAACTATTCAACCCCCTTTCTAGTTTTCCACATGTACGTATGGTCTTTGTCGCCTTTTCTGGAACATTGGTATTGGTATAATGTTATATGAGTGGGCCGGTAATTTAGTTGCTCCAGAACTTATGCTTGATCATCATTTACTAGATCGCAGTGAGGTTAATTTATACACAAAGTCGTATGATAAGAGGTGAAATAAATCCCTATGTAATCATGTATCTACATCACTCGCTTTTAGTGTTGAGATCCCCAAAGTATCCTAAGAGCAAGAAAAATATGCTCGATGAAGAAGAAGTTTTGTGCCAGCCTTAGTTATCGCAGTATTATTAAAAAAAATTATAAAAAAGAGAAGAAGAAAAAAAGAGAAAAGAAAGAGGAAAGAAATAAAGTTTAAAAGTATAAGGCAAAGTTCTGGCACATGGAATCAAGTATCTGTTATTCACCCTCATCATTATCACGTTTTGCCTCTTTGAGATTTCTGTCTAGGTGCTCACGCCGCAACGGGCATGTTTATGTGTCTAGTACAAGCATATGGTAGCGACCTAGATTATGTATGTGCAATTGAGTGACTTCACAAATATAAAACCCTATCTGAGTGACTCGTGTGAATTCAAAAACAAACACTTTCCCTATGTGAGGTGCTTTGTTATATGTCAATGCCTGAAAAGTTATAAAACTGGTAAACACTTGTTAATGCTAAAATGATTTTTTTTCTCCAAGTCACGATAAATGATCTTGTTTTATCGCTTTAATTGCTTGAGGGCAAGCAATAGCTAAGTGTGGAGGGATTTGATAACGCCTAAATTATACATGTTTTCGGCGGCGCTATTTACATTTATTTGATCATTTCTCCTCTCGTGAACGTTCGATCCTTAATAAAGTATATTTGCAATTATATGTTCTAGGTTATGTGTCGTGGAAGAAGACGAAAGAAATACACGAAGATGTTGAAGCTTAAACGAGAAATAACAAAGATTAAGATTCCCTGACACCTGTCCACTGTTTTGCCATAACCATGAGCATACGAACTTCGTTTGACACGATTCTGGCGGCCACGCATCTGGGAAAAACTTATCAACAACTTTGATTTTTGGTCCAAGAGCTGAAATTGCACCAAGTGCGGCGCACTTGTAAAAATTCTGCGCACTTTTCCATCTGACAAAAATTAAAGGAAATTAAATGCCAAGTGCATTAACACCCGATGTGCTGCGCACTTTTATGCAAGTGGGGCGCACTTTAGCCCTGAAAAAGCCTATAAATACCTAATCATACCCACCCATTCTTCACACATCAACACAAAACATCCCACATTATGTGAACCTTAAATAGGTTATTTTTATGCTAAAGGCCTGTAAAAAAACCTCTCCTCCATCACCACTCTTCAACCACCATCGACCACCACCGTTATAATCAAAGTTCTTGAAGAAGTTGGATAGAACTTGGTTATGTTTCATCAATGTTCTTAGGTTTTGATCCATTCAAAGAGGCATAGTTGTAGTGTTAGTTTCGAATCATAAGCGTTTGTGACAGATTGTTCATAGTTTCTGGATTTTTCTTTGAATATAAATAAAGTTTTCTTAGGAAATTCTTGTAAAATCCCATACTTTGCTCTTGGAATGGTATGAATCTTGTTACACTTTATGAATAAATCCATGGTTGAATCCATGATGAATGTTATGTGTTTTGTTACTTTGATCATGGAGTAGTCATCTTGTGTTTGTTTGGGCATAATGTGATCTTGGATATAGAGTGTTTGGATTTGAGTTTATTGATTTGGTAAAACATATTTTATATAAGAAAATAGGCCGAAAGGTTTCTTTATATATGTGTTCTAGCAATCCATCTAATATATTGGTTATAATAACTTATAAAGGCCAAAATGATTTGTTGTTATTAATCGATATAATCACTAGTTATATTTAAAGGCCGAAAGGATTTATAACTGTGATAACTCTAATTTAAACACTATTCCAACACATCATTATCCAAGTGATCTTGGCCTAAATAAACAATACATTTAATCATTTGATTGAATCATCCTTTATTGCTTTTCTATTGCTTAATCATATCTGCTGTACTTGGTTAATTTGATTTGTGAAAATATTAATAACTTAGCACCTTAATTACAAACTGTGAAAAATTCAATTCCTCGTGAAACGACCTGGTACTTACCTACAGCTATACTAGACACAACGGGTATACCTTTTCATTTTCCCGAGTGTTTTTTTAGTAAAATTGGTATTCTAGTATTTATAAAATTTAGAAAGCTTGGAAACACATATCAAAAGGACGTTATTATTATTGTAAATTGTACTTGTTAGGAACGTTGTAAGTAATTCCGTATGTCCACATATTGGGGGAAGATTGTTAACCTTAAAATATGTTGACTTATACGGAATTACATTAGTTATCATTAGGCAAGACTCGTAGGGACTAGAATTGCTAAGTTTATAGTAGTTTCCCTGCTTGACCTCTATAATACCCCCTCCATACTTCTATGGAGGGGTTAGGATTCATTTTATAACTCACTATGTGTGTCTTCTCCATTAGAAAACACAGCATCTCTTCCATTGTCCTCTCTAATAAATAATAATAAGGCACAAATTTGGTATAAACCTACTTAAGGGATCATGGGGCACAAATTTGTATACAATCTCACTGGAAGATATGCTAAAGTCTTATCCAATTTGTCTCTTGTCCAAAGCTTCTAAAATTAAATCATGGTTATGGCATCGTCATTTGTCTCACTTAAAATTTAGTACCATTAATCAACTAGCTAAAGAAGGTCTCGTTAGAGGTTTGCCCAAATTGAAATACGAGAAAGACCATTTGTGTTCTGCTTGTTCATTAGGGAAAAGCAAGAAACATTCTCATAAACCCAAATCTGAAAACAGTATCTAAGAAAAATTATATCTGTTGCACATGGATCTATGTGGGACAATGCAGGTAGAGAGTATCAACGAGAAGAAACATATCTTAGTCATCGTTGATGATTATTCAAGGTTTACTTGGGTGAAGTTTTTACTATCAAATGATGAAACTCCTGAGTTTGTAATTAAATTTCTAAAGAAAGTACAAGTAGCTCTTAATACAACTATTAGAAATATTCGAATAGATAATGGAACAAAGTTTGTTAATCAGACTCTAAGAAGCTACTATGAAGATGTCGGGATAACTCACAACTTAGTTTGTGAGAACTTTACAACAGAACGGCATCATTGAAAGGAGAAACCAAACTTTAGTAGAGGATGCTCGTACTATGTTGATATTTTCAAAGGCTCCATTATTCTTATGGGCAGAAACTGTGGCAACGACGTGTTACACCCAAAACTGATTCTTAATTTGTACTCAACACAACAAAACATCATATGAGTTATTGCATGACATAAACCAGATCTAAAATATCTTCATGTCTTTGGTGCCTTGTGTTATCCAACCAATGATAGTGAAGATCTTGGAAAGCTGATATCGGTATCTTCATTGGTTACTCTCTTGCTAAAGAAAGCAATGTGTCTACAACAAACGGAAAAGAAAGAATCATGGAAACTAATCCATGTCAAATTTGATGAGAGATACAATGATTCTGAACAATATGGTTTAAGACCCGAGCATAATCTTTTGACTTTTTATATAGATTAAGTTCTGGACTCGTGCAAAACATATCTTCTTTAACACTATATGTTCCACCATCCAAGAAATACTGGGATATCTTGTTCCAACCATTTTTGATGAATACTTTCGGCCCCCATCAAGTGTTGTATCTCCTGTGCCTCCTGCTCTTGCTCCAATACCTGCTGATACAACCGATACACCTTCATCAACCATAATTGATCAAGATGTACCATCTACTAGTACGTCTCCAACAACTGAGGAAACACAAGCTCCAGTCATACATCAAAGTGTTGATAATTATCCCTTCATCAATATTTTTACTCCAGAATCGAGTTTGAAATAATCATAATCAAGGGGTGTTATTCCATAAAATTTGCATCAAGTCAACCAACCGTTGATCATCTCAATAAGTGGACAAAGGATCACCCGTTGGACAATGTTATTGGAAATCCTTCACGATCGGTTTTAACTGTTGGAAATAAATCTTCACATGTTAGTACTTCTAGTTCAAGGAGTTAGTACTGCTCAGAATTATAACTTACATATTAACTGAGTTTAAGACTGCGAGCACAAGATTAATACTATTCGTTGATAGTTAAGTTACTAGCCAAGAGAAGAAATACTGCTAAGTGAAGCCAGAGATGACAGAGATTAAGATTACTTGGAGATGAAGATTAGAAGTTATTTATAGAATAGATTGTATCAGAATATTCTATAAGTTTATGTTTATCTTTAGTATATGTTGTAAGCCGACTAGGACTCCTTGGGTGGGAAGCAATTAAAGGAGCTCTAGGGCCATTAGTTTGATATATAAGTTTAGTTCATAGTTGGTAAGTCGATTAAAAAGCTTCAAGGTTGTAAACCCTAGTACTGGTCAAGAGTACTCGTATTATTAATCTTAATAATATTGGAGCATTTGGTTATAACTTTGTTCATTCACAATCACTGTTTTATTCATAATACTTCAAGATATTAAAGTGTAGATTCCGCATACACTTTAGTATACATATAAAGTTTCTACAACAAGTTATTTTGGATTTATCCAAGATAATTTAACCTTAGACAAGCTAAGGAATCGATTAAGGTTTGGGATCAACAAGTGGTATCAGAGCTTTTAATTTGAGAAACTTTGATCTAGAAGTTATGGAATTTGAATCTGCACAAAGTAATACTACTGCTAAGCTACCCATACTCAAACTATGTGAGTATGAGATGTGGGTGATAAGAATCAAGCAGTACTTCCGTAAAACTAAGCTCTATGGAGGTCATAGAGAAATGAACTCAATGTTCATTTGTACCACAGACAGCACAAGAGAATGGTATTTCAGTTATAAAGATGTCAATACCTGTAACTGCTGAAGAAAAGACCAATAAGAAGAATGATGTGAAGGCTAGAAGCTTGCTACTCATGGCTCTTCCTAATGAATATCAACTTACTTTTAGTCAGTACAGTGATGCTAAAATAATGTTTGCTGCCATCGAAATACGATTTGGAGGTAATGAAGCCACTAAGAAAACACAGAAGACACTTTTGAAGCAACAATATGAAAATTTTAGTGCATCAAGCACAGAAACACTTGCTCCTGTCTTTAACAGGCTCTAAAAGATTGTTAGTAGCTTGGAAATTGTGGGTGTTGATCTCACTCAGAAGACATAAATCAAATTTTTAAGAAGCTATGCCTCCTGAGTGGAATACTCAAGTTTGTAGTCTTGATGAATAAGGCCCGATATGAAACAATGAGCATTGATGATTTGTACAACAACTTCAAAATTGTTGAACAATATTTAAAGAAATATTTTGGTGCCAGAGATTGGGTGAGTAAAACTTGGCCTATATGACTGCTCCAAGCACAATATACTAATGGGTAATACTACTTAATCCTGCATATGAATTTAGTAACTATAAGCCTCTAAAGTTAACACTGCTTGTCGCAAAATAGTAACTGCTAACTTTAGTGATAATACTATGTATGCTTTCATGGTTGAGAATCCCAATGGTTCTAATCATTACAACTGACTTAAGCAAATTCCATGAAAATGAACTAAGCAATGAATTTTGAAGTGGCAGCACTCTCAGCTAAAGTATAGGTCAAAAAAGATACCTTTCAAGATAGGAAAGAGACTTTTCATTTAATGCCAATGATACTGCTGGGTATGATTAATCCAAGGTAGAGTGTTTCAACTGTCACAAGATGGGACAACTTTGCAGGTGAATGAGAGCACCAAGAAAATAGATACAAAGAGGGTCAGTTCTAGATATCAAGACAACACTAAGAAGCAAGAAACAATGAAGACCATCTCAAAGCATGTTGGGCTATATAAGGTGTAGATTTTCGACAAGAGTGATATGGCAGAAAGAACAGGTTCCAGCAATATGGCTCTAATGGCATTTCAGACTCTGAGGTTATACAAATGATAAAACTTGCACTAAAAACTTATCTAAGAACATGAAACTCTTAGAACATTTGATGAATTAATTGTTTTTAAGCTTAATCAAACTGAATTAAAGCAACTACTTATAAAAGAGTGTTTAACAACTGTAAAGTAACAACTTGTCCACCTATAGAAAGAATGAGGTTTCTTTTAGTGAAGAAGTTGTAGTACATAAAAGGAAGTATCTTGCAAGACTATGAAATAAATGTGCTTAAAAGTGATTTTAAAAAAGTTAAGCAAGAAAAAGAGGGTATTGAATTTAAAATTGAGAAATTTGATAATGCCTCAAAGAGCCTAGACAAGTTGTTAGGGAGTCAGATAACTGACAAAAGTAAAAAGGGTGTTTGCGGTATAATGATTTCCTCTACCCAATCGTTATTCTATAATGGCCTACAAAGCTTTGATTTGTCTGATTATGGTCTTGATTAATTCAAAGACCCAGAATCAAAAGTTAAGGTACTAAGGATAGAAGCTAGAAGTCTAACATGTATGTATATAAAATCAGATTAATTCCTAAGGAAAATATTGATGACTCTTTGGTAAAAGAACAAGTGTCAGAAACACAAGTAGCTTTGTTGAGTCTCCACTTAATGTTGATAAAGAAACAATTATTCTTGTTGTATAAAAAGATAAAGTTTGTCAAACCTAAAAATAATGAAAAACCAATTAAAAAGTCAGTTAAGTATGCAGAGATGAATAGATCACAAAGTCCTAGGGGAATCAAAGAAACTAGAATGGACAGAAGTCCAATCAACTAGGAAGTGATTTTGTGATGTATAACAAAGCCTTGTTTTAATTGTGGGAGTTTTTAACCATGTGCAGATTAACCTGAATACCACCAAAGGGAAAATGGTATCTAGGAATAATTACAGTAGGTGGATATTAATGACAAATATGCCAACCACACACCCTAGTGCATACAGGAATATGACTCCAAGAGCAGTTTTGCTAAAAACTGGCCTCACACCACTTAATACTGTTAGGCCTGTTAATACTGCTCACCCCAAACCAGCAGTTCATAGTGCTAAATCAATGCCACACTTTTCTAAACATATCCAACAACTTATTAGAGGCCCTTTTATAAGAACAACAGCATTAACTAGTCAGATAGTTAATCAAAGCTTAATACTGCTATGAGACACTATCATACTAAAACGCAAGAGTAGTTAATACTGCTAGGTCATATACAGCACCAGTTAATGCGGTTAAAGGCAAAAAAGGTAAATGTTGTTAAGACCTCAGCATGTTGGGTTTGGAGACCTACCAGACCTAATAGGTCATAACTTGTTTTTTAAAAGAACACAACTAAATTGATGCACGAGCAGATCCAAGTCAGTAATGGGCTTGGGTCCCAAGGAAACTAATTTTCTTATTTTTATGTGCAGGACAAGCCACAAAAGGATGATACAGGATTTATTGACAGTGGATGCTCAAGGCACATGACTAGGAACATAGCGTATCTCTCAGATTTCAAGGAATTTGATGGAGGTTATGTTACATTTAGGGGAGGAGGACATGGTGGTAGAATTTCTGGTAAAGGAACACTTAAAACTGATAGCCTTGATTTTAAAGATGTATACTTTGTCAATGAGTTAAATTTCAACCTTCTTAGTGTCTCACAGATGTGTGACAAAAAGAACTATGTCCTTTTACTGACACGGAAAGTCTTGTCTAACACCTAATTTTTAAGTTGCCTGATAAAAATCAGATACTTCTTAAAATTCCTAGAAAGGACAACATGTACAGTTTTGATATGAAAAACATTGTTCCTAAAGAGAGTTTAACTTGTCTTGTTGCAAAGGCTACATTAGTATGAATCCAATGCATTTGCATAGAGCTTGTTATATTAATTTTAAGAACATAAATAAGCTTGTTAAGGATAATCTTGTAACAGGTTTGCCTACAAAACATTTTGAAAATGACCAAACCTGTGTTGCTTATCTTAAAGGGAAGCAACACAGAGCTTCTTGTAAGTCCAAGGTTATGTATCCAATTACTAAGCCTTTGTTTATGCTTCATATGGATTTGTTTGGTCTAACATTTGTGGATAATTATAAATGCATAAGAAGTAATTACTTATAGTCCGCAGATATTTAAGCAAGTTTACTTGGGTTTTCTTTTTAGCAACTAAGGATGAAACCAGTGAGATTCTTAAGAACTTTATCAAAGAAATAGAAAACCTAGTGGATAAGAAAGTGAAAATAATCATGAGTGATAATGGAACATAATTTAAGAATAAAGTTATAGATGATTTTTGCAGAGAAAAAGGTATTAAGAGGGAATACAGTGTAGTCAGGACTCCTTAGTAAAATGGTGTGGCTGATAGGAGGAATAGGACACTAATTGAGGCTACTAGAACCATGTTAGCTAACTCTAAGTTACCTACCACATTTTAGGCTGAAGCAGTTAGTACTACTTGCTATTTACAGAATAGGGTCTTAGTAGTCAAGCCTCATAACAAGACACCTTATGAACTTTTTAGAGGTTTTAAACCGGGCTTCTAAGCTTATGAGACCAATTGGATGTCATGTTACCATTCTAATACATTAGACAATTTAGGCAAGTTTGAATGCAAAGTGATGAATGGTTTCTATTGTTGGATATTCTTGATGTAGTAAATCTTTTAGGGTATACAACACAAAACCAGGAGGTTAGAAGAAAACTAGCATATTGGGTTTTTAGAGAATAAGTCCTCCGAAAGGTTATGAATATTGATAAGGGAAATGGTCCAAAGTGTTTTTTGATAATGATTCTCTAACCAATCTATGAATTATGTTACCAGTAGCTGCAGGTTTCTTGCATTAAGGCCCAAAAGTATATCGAGAAGGGTTGTGAGCTATTCTTAGCTCAAGTAACTGAACAAGAATCGAAGGTGAAGCGATTAGAAGACGTTCCTGTTATCCGAGATTTTCCCGAGGTATTTCCCGATGAATTACCTGGACTTCCTCCACCAAGGCAAGTTGAATTCTGTATTGATCTTATTCCTAGTGCTGCACCTGTGGCGCGTGTGCCATATCGTTTAGCACCATCTGAAATGAAAGAGTTGTCCAAGCAACTGCAAGAGTTGTCGGATAAAGGTTTTATTCGACTGAGGTCGTTGATAAGTGTAAATTACACATATCCATTTATACTTAAAATAACCCAATTAAACCCAAAACAGACCAAAAATGGCAAAAATATGCTTGTATTTGTGTTTTGTGTGTGCAGGTACGGATAAGTCAAAAATCACAAGAAAACAGTCAAAAGCAAGCAAACACGGACACGAGAATCAGAAGAGTTCAAAAAGAAGCCAAAGATACAAAGCCGAAGCCAAATCCCTAGCCATTTCTTCTTTTATGAAGCCTCAAGGGCCAATCTTGCAAATCCCGAAAGTTATTTATAACTTGAAAAAGGGAAAAGGAAGAGAGGGGCCAAAAGTGCAAACTTCCCAAACTCCAACAGTTTTAACTGTCGAAATAAGGGCGCCAAAGGTGTTACTGTTCACCCATCGTCCCGAAAGTTACCATCCAGTCAAAAACAAAGGGGTTTCTCAAATTAAAGGGCTAGATGGTCAATTAAGGAGCTCATAAGTGCAAGGCAAGGGTCAAATCAGTCTTTCCAAGAGATTCATTAGCTCAAGTTCAAGCTAAAGCCACGTCAACAATGGTGAAAGCACAAATTTATGTGGGTTTTTGTGCTAAAACACTCACAAAAGAAGCACAAACGTCACATCAATGGAATGACACGCTGGCAATCCTCAGGTGTCCACAGCTTGATCAAACGGCCACAAATGAAGCTCAAATGATTGAAGAAATGATTGGCCAGGATTGAAAGTTTGGAGAGCAGGGCTAGAGATCCTAGAAGCTTCTTTCAGCACCTATAAATAGGCCTCACCTCTCACACACGAGATATCTAGTAGTTTTTTATCTAGTTTTTAGTAATTTAGTCTAGCTTAAATTTCGTATTTTTCTTAAATGTAATTTTTCCTTAAAATGCTTTGTAATCTTCTTTCCAAGTATTGTAATCAGTAA
>BQNB010212537.1:0-10124 GCA_026074375.1 Tanacetum coccineum
GTAGTTATGCAAAAGAAAAAGAACATCTTAAGACAACATACAAGAACCTGTTTGATTCTTTCAAAGTGATACAAGCTCAGACCATTGTATGACACCATCTATGAAAATGCTAAGCTAAGAGCCCAGTTATTTGATAAGGTTTCTAAACCAAAAGGCACCACAAAAGGTATGAGAATGAATACTTTGTTTTCAAAGCAATCAATCTTGGGGAAACCACCTTCTTCTTCTTCTTCTGGATCAAAACTCTATTCTGTCACCCCCTTTCCAAAATCCTCGGTTCTCCCCAAAGTTGATAAGACAAATGCTTTGTACAAACCAGTCACTTCAAACTCAGCACCTTCCATATGAGAATCAAAAGTTGTGCAAACTGTTAATGTGATTGCCCCTAGAATCTTTAGGCCTAGTCCTCCTAAGACCTCTAGAGTAGATAATGTTGTTCCTAACAAACCCGTTAAAACAAGCGTTAGGATAAAATCAATCACTGTTTCACAACCAAATGTTATTCATAAGCAACAAGCTAATTCTGACTCAAACGGTTTTTCTTCTACCAGAGTAAACAACATTGCCAAGACTAGAAGACCACATCCTAGGAGAAATTCTAATACTGATAGGGTTCCATCTAAGTCTAAGAGTAGTTGCCTCTCGAATAACTTCGAGAAAATAGAAGAAAACCATAGGAATTCCCAAATTCCTAAGAATCAAAAGCACATGTCATCTGAATGTAATAACACTACGCTTGCCATTCGAAATTCTAAATCCGAAATTGTTTGTGTTATGTGTAAGCAATGTTTGGTTACTGCCAATCATGATGTTTGTGTGCTTAATTATGTGAATGGCATAAATTCTCGTGCTGATAACCAAAGTGCTAATGTCTCAATACGTGAAAATCAAAAGAAACATAAGGCAAATGCCAGGAAATTGAAGGAGTTAGGGTCCAAAGGAAGTCTTGCTTCATTTAGGCCTAGCAAACCTGAAACTTATCTTAGGTGGATTCCAACTGGAAGAATTTTTGCCATGTGTGGAAAACTAATTGCATTCAGTAACACCGAGAATAGGTTTGAAAAATCTGTGTGTGACAATGCAAGTACTTTTAATCTCTCGAAACCTTCAAGCAAAGGGTTTTCGAATTCTGCTTCTCTTCTTGGCAGGTTATCAAGACTAATGAAACAACATACTTCTATCTATCTGATTGATGTTCTCTAATCTCTAGGTCAATGACTTATGTACACTTCAGTGCATAACCCGAGCTTTAAATAAAAGGGGCGTGTACGCTTCAGTACGCTTTACCTTAAAAAGAAGAGAAATCTTCTTGTTTTCAAAACAGTTGAGCATAATTTTTCAAGAATTTTTCAAAAGGATTTTTAAAATCTTTTAAAATTCTGTGCTCAACACTCTTTCCTCATGGTTCTTCAGTAGATATGATAGTCATGACGTTTATGATAGAGTTGAAAAGTTTATTCGGTCATTTGTTCGATGAATTAATCAAATGGAGAAAATCAAGTTGTTTCAAAGTCTTCCGCTGTTACTACTGCTGATGCATTCGATTAACGTCAACAACAACAAGATTCAACTTCATCTACTTCAACTCTAACAACAACTATCACTGCTGATGGAAACTTCGATGTGTAAATATTTTTGATCTTTCTCTTTATTTTGATTTATAATTTTTTTTGAAAAAGAAAATACAAAAATATAAAATATAGGAAAACAAAATACAAAATCAAAATATTTCAAAAATACAAAAATTATCTTCTCCAACATGTCTCTCGACAATCGATAACATTTGCACACCTAGAAATGTTGTTTAATATTAACACGGGTGAATAAATGAAGTTCGAGCGAGAGTTTTAAATGCTTTCAAAACGTGTCCTTTCACCTTTTCTCTAAGACTTCTAAGTAAATGTCAGCTTAGGACCCGGTCTCCAAAGAAAGGAAAATGTTCATTTATGTCCATTTATCCTATAGAACGAGAAGTTCATATCTTTTTGGTTTTGAGCAATGTCATATAAACATTCAACGTTTTGAATGCTCAAGAGAAGCACTAAGGAAATGATCATTAATAAGATGCATCTGACATCATTTTCCTATTGAGCACAATTTTTCAAGATATTTTCAAAAAGAAAATTTCAAATTCTTTCAAAATTGTGTGCTCAACAAACTCCCACTCCCAGATTTCACTCTATTCTCTAATTGAGGGGGAGTATAATAAAATGATTCTTTTTGCATGCACTCATGTTCTCCCAAGACTTAGTTAGGCTCATGTGAATTTTAGACATTAACTTGTTTTTAATTCACTAATTGTCAAAAAATTGTAAACACATATGCAATTTTTGAGGGGGAGAATAATGATTAAAATGTGATCAATACAGATTAATAATGGATACGATCTTCAATCAATAAGTGCGTTCCCAAACCTCGCATGTGCAAAACTCTTTCATAATATAGTGCATATGTACAGTGGGGGGCTTTTTGGTAACTCTGGAAACACTCAATGTGTCTTAAATGATTTCTCAGACACGTTGATTGATTTATTATCAAATGGTTTTATGGATCTTCATGGCAATACACAAAGACTGACCAACTGTTATTTCTTAAGGAGTCATAAGGCGGTTAAGGTTAGATATATTTGTTCCATGATCCAGCCAGAACCAGAGGGATCTACCCAGGAACACTCCATTAGATAGAGTAGAAGTCCTAGTATGATTGAAAAAAGGAGTAAAGTGAGAATAAGGGAATAGTGCTGACTGAGATGGAGCTAGTGCTGGAACAAACCCAACAAGGTACTAGTCATGAAGTCTCAGTAAGCATTGAAGGGGTTGAAGAATGAAAAATAATTATAAGGATAAAGGGTGAAAAGAAAGAAGCCCTCTATACAACCCTAGGCAGAAACCATGTCAATTCATAATCTATCAGTAATCACAAAGATGATTCTGATATTGAAGACTAACATCATGGACCCAGTGATGCAATGCACAACCTTCCCTAGCCACTCAGAATCTCTCAAAATATTTTTGTTTCATTTCTCACAGAGATCAACACGTTTCTATCAGCTTTCTCATTTCGAGATCGTTGATATTGAAAAGGTGGTTGTCCGCTCCAATCTTCGATTACCAAATATAAAATGTGCACTTATAGAGTCTAGAGCTAACGAGATCCATCAAAAATCTCACTAGGACACAAATTCCAATATACAAATGTTGTACATTGATAAGTGTAAAATACACATATCCGTTTGTACCTAAAATAACCCAAATAAGCCCAAAACAGACCAAAAAATAGCAAAAATATGCTTGTATTTATGCAGGTACGGATAAGTCAATAATCACAAGAAAACAGTCAAAAGCGAGCAAGCCCGGACACGAGAATCAGAAGAGTACAAAGCCGAAGCCCCAAAAGACCAAAGCCTTAGCCAATTTTCATCTACAAGGGCCATTCTTGCAATTTCCGAAAGTTCTTTATAACTTGAAAGAGAGGAAAGAAAGAGATGGGCCATTTATGTAAACTTCCCAAAGTTCAACAGTTTTAACTGTCGAAGTAGGAGCGGGAAACACATTTACTATTCATCGTCTTCTCCGTTTTCACCCCATGGTAAAACAAAGGGCAAATGAAAATTAAAGGGTACGGAAGACAATTCAAGGTCTCTCTTACAAGATGGCAGGGATAAATCAGTCTTTATCAAAGGATTCATTAACCTTCTCTCAAGAAGAGCCACGTCAACAATGAAAGAAGCACAAATTAATGTGGGTTTTTGTGCTAAAATACTCACAAAAGAAGCACAAACGTCACATCAATGGAATGACACGCTGGCAATCCTCAGGTGTCCACATTTTGATCAAACGGCCACAAAAGGATCTCCAATGATTGATTAAATGAATGGCAGAGATTGAAGATTGGAGAGCAGGGCTAGAGATCCTAGAAGCTTCCTCAAAGTGCTATAAATAGGCCTCATTCTCACACACATAGAGAGACGCTTTTTAGTTTATCCCAACGCACTACAATTGATGAATGTCAAGATGATTGAAGAATATTTTTGCTTGGAGAATGGCAAGAAATCTAATACAAGTTTGGTTTATCCATAGAATGTAGCAAATAGACAAGGAGGTCCTAAGAGAGAAGCTTCAGAAATGGCACTATAAAAAAGACGTCTCACTTCGCAACTAACAGCCATGTATTGGGGTATTCGATTAGGCACGCTTTTTAGATTTTTTATCTTACCAGATGTTACCTTGTCAGCTTAATTCGTATTTCCTGTATAAATTGTAATTTTTCCTGTGTTTCAAGTAATGTAATCAGCTTCTTTAGTTGAATGTAAATTCAGTTCTTTTAGGGTTTAGTAACATCTCATTTTCTTTCTAAGCTAGGCGGGGGGGGGTGGGTGGGAGGGGAGGGGGAGCGGGGAGGAGCTGGGCTTTGGGGTATCTCTTTTTAATGTCATAAGCCTTACGGCTTCTATAGCTTAAAAATTGTCTTGATTAAGCTCATAAATAAGCTTCTTTCAGTTGAATAAGTCTGAGATGGAGCTGTTTGGAATTCGGTATAAATCTTATCAGAAACCTTTGAATCATGTTAAAACTATTATGGATCTTTTTGTTTATTGAGCTTTTGGAAGGGGATACTTAATAGGAAGAGATCCCAAAGACTTATACCCTAGTTATTAATAAGATAGGAAGCTTGTAGCTGCCTTAATTGGTTCCTTTTGTGTTAGCTAAAGGATCAAGTAAGTTTCTCTGCTGTTCATTAGCTTAATTTCATATATATAGTTTTAGTTATAGCTTTTACGGTTTCAAATTGACTTATTTGCTTATTCTCTTGGCTTTTATTTGTGTTTTTAAATGTCTCGACACTTCTAGTAACTTATTTAGTGGCTTATCTTAATCTGTTTTTGCTTAGTAGTTATAGATTTTTAGTTTTCATGTTTGATGTCATAAAAAAACTCATAAGAATCCAAAAAACCATTAGTATTAAGTTAGTTAAGATCTTTAGATTTTTGCTTATTCAGTTGTTTAATCTTGATTGCTTAGAGAGATTTGTTTGTAGCATAGGTTTTTTATCTGGTATTTAGTGCTTGTTCATTAGATTTCTTCTTAAAAGCTTTTCTCAGTCCTGTACAGAAATGGTAAAGGGGTGGTTGGTTGATAGTTCACTCTTAATTAGAGACTACTACTCGACCAGTAGTAACATAATAGTTATATTACTGCTGTGCCTTCTATACGATACGATACTACTGTACTAACTTCCAAGTTAGTCTCTGCTTGCACAGCAAGCAATCATCAGTTAGTACTGTTAGCTTAGAATTTTACGTCAGTTAGGGTTGAAGTTTAGTTTTAGCTTATTAAGAGTTTAGTTTTAGTTTTCAATATTTAGCTTATTTCATTGCTTATTTTGTTTCAACAGAGTCCATGTTGCAATGCAGCAGTAAGTATTTATCAGCGAACGTACTGTTGAACTTTTACTAACTAGCTAGTACTAACCTCAGTTAGTAACACCCCATGCTGTAAGTTCTCAGCTTAATTTAGAATCTGGTATATTTGTAGGATCTAGCTTATCAAAGTCAGTAGGATTTAAGTTTAGTATGAGCTTAATACATTTGTAGTCTCTAATTTTGGCAAATTATAGATTATTTCCTAGATAACTTTCTCTGTTCAAAAGTCATAAAAACCTGAAATACCCAAATAATCAGTACTTAGAGTCTTAAGGATTTAAATTTGTTGATTCAGCTTTTAAAGTCTAGATTTTACAGCTTAATTAGATTGAATTATAAGTAGTTTAATTAAGTCCTTAATTTTTTTCTTAAAAATCAGTTTAGCTTAGTCCAAGGTTTTTAGCTTCTTGGATTTTGATCGTATCTTTGCTTTTTTCCTGAGTTTGCTTATTTCATATCAATTTCAGTTTGCTTAGTTTTGCATAAAAGTAGGTCAAAGCTTTAGTTTCTTTTCAATTTATAGAGTAAGCATATCATAAGCTCTTTAGAACTTCTTTCCTTTTCATTTTGATCTAGTTTTGGATTTTTTTATAGCTTAATTGTCTAAAGAACCAAGGGATTAGCCCTCCTTTCTGTTACAGCTTTAAAGATAAGCTCTTTGAGGAGCTTATTTGTGAGTTTCAGCCCACGTAGGCCTTTATTAAATCTTGTTTCCCATTGTTTGCGTAATCTGGCTTCCTTTGACCTAACTTTGCTTCTTCGAGTTTTTCATTTTAAGCTCTTTAAAATTCCAATGTTATTGGACTTAGTTTGTTGTCGGGGATAGATCTTCCAGGGTAGAAAGTGTTATTTTCGATTTTATTGTTTTCAGTTAGTCCCTTTCCGTTAGTTTGTTAGTTTCCCGTTAGTTTGACGTAGGTTATTTGCACCATTAGTCCGAGTTTAAAAAAAGGGGTTTTTTAATTAAGTTTATTAATTTTAAGATTAAGTATTTAGGGATTTTGATTTTTTAATTAGTTTAATTAAACTTTGTATAAAAGATAATAAATATAGGGCTTTTATTTTTAATAATTTTCTTCACTTTTCTTATATTTAGTGCGAAACAATATCCTAAGCCGCTCTACAATTTTCTCAGGATTATAAATTAGATTTATTTGCTTAATTGTCCATTATTTGTTTGACTTCTTAACCTATTTGTATCTACGATAGTAGAAATACCATCAAGATCAAAGTAATTACGCTTCATCCAAGAAATATGACTATATGCTTTTCGCATTCCTCATATCGGATCCGAACCTAAACGGTAAGGTGGTGTGCAAAACACTTTTCATCTAGGCTTGTTGCATGGTAGTACGAAGATTGAGAGCTCAAACAGGAAGGAAGAACGCAGGAACCTCCCAAGGAAAAGGGTTGATGATCATGCTATGATCATACTTTGCACGTCGTGAATGTGTAGGTTCTGATATCATAGTCGTGCATACTTAATTATAATATATTATTTTTTGTAAGGTTGTTGAACTTGTTACCTGGTAGTTTAAAGTGTGTCATAAGTTTGATTTACTATAGTATTATTTTTTATTATATATTTTATAGGTACGTAAAAGTCTTTTCGCTCCAATGCCTAGTTTAGTGTCCAATTCTTGCGTTTCTTGCCAAATACTTGCATTTTACCTGAAAACAACAAAATAACAGTAAATGTATCAAATTTCAATATTTATAGGATAATTGCAAGTATTTTTAGGGGAAAATTGACACTAAAAAGTATCAAATATTTGATGTTATTAGAATTATATGGTCTTTTGTCTAGGTGAATTATACCAATTTTCCACTAGGCAAATTATACCAGTTTTCCATTGGGAGAAGTATACCATTTGTTTTGGAGAATTATACCATTTTCTTGGGAGAAGTATACCACTTTGCTTGGGAGAAGTATACCACTTGCTTGGGAGAATTATACCACTTTGCTTGGGAGAAGTATACCACTTGCTTGGGAGAATTATACCACTTTGCTTGGGTGAATTATACATTTCTCTTGGCTGAATTATACCACTTCCATTAGGTGATTTATACGGTTTTTTATTTGATTTGTAAAATCCCGTGTAATCTCAAGACTCATTCACTTAATCAAACATCACTTTAATACAACAACCTCTAATCACTGAATGATCAAAAAGTTATCTTTTCTCATTTAATCAATCAATTCAAAATGACAACTTTAGTGGAATTCATGATCATTGCTCGTGCGGACAACCGTCCTCCCACGTTGGAAAAATTTATGTATGACTCTTGGAAGAGTCATATGGAACTATATATAACAACCCACAATTTTCCTCTATGTAATTATCCATCTATTAAATTAGATGCAATTTTCCTCAGTGTAATTTCCATCTATTAAATTAGATGCAACCATTTTCATGGAAAGATTTTTGCTTTATTCCATCCATAATGTAACGTAACTTACATTTCCAAAGTAAACAAGCTCACGCAACCACCAATACCAATTCCATCAACGTTTATGTCAAGTAAACATTCTAATATGTCAAGTAATATGTTCTAAAAAACATACGTTATCTATTTAACGTACTTTCCATAACGTTATATCAAAACGGATTTTAAACGTTAACATTTATAACAAAACCCTAACTATATGTAATGTTTACATACAAAATAAATATACAAGCTTTCAAGGCAATGTGTACAAGTTACCAATGCATAATATTTGAATATCTTTTCCCTCCAAAACCATAGTACAATTCCTTTAAGCTCATAGTACAAGCTGATTATGCACAACATTTAAATTAAGCATTTTTCCCTCTGATTTCTATAACCTTTTGTATCACCTTTCTAGCATAGATTACAAGTATTTCTAGCATCACATTTAAACTAGTTTTTCCATCCATTTCACTCCACATACTCAACTTAAACCCTAACCTTAAACCGAAACCCTAAACAACCCGATACTACTTAAACTAGTCGAACCAAGCCAAGACCAAGCAAGCACCCTCCACCATGACCGACCACCTTGTCCCCATCACCCTAGCACCTTGTCACCACCTTGCTAGCTCCCTTTCACCTCCTTGTCACCTTGCACTCCAAGTAAAGCAACTTGTCACCACCTATTCACCATCATGCCGCCACCTCACCTCCTTATCACCACCCTTGTTAACCAAACCCCTTCCACCTACTAACACCTCTCTAAGCTAGGTTCCTAGCTTCCTTTAGCCACACCTTGATAGAACCTGTCCACCACTCCTCACAACTTGGCCACTACTCCTTCCTTGGCCTATATATAGACGAAACACATACACTTTTACAAATACACAATTTTATCAAACACACTTACTTGCTCTTGACCTATTTCGAGCCAAAGAAGAGAAAGAGAAGAAGTTTAAGCCACTAGAGAAGCCAAGCACCCTTCTCCATGATGCACCACCTTGCCTACTATCTTGCTAAGCACCACCATGATTCACCACCTTGCCTACTACCTTGCTAAGCACCACCATGATTCACCACCTTGCTACTACCTTGCTAAGCACCACCGTGATTCACCACCTTGCCTACTACCTTGCTAAGCACCACCATGATTCATCACCTTTGTAGCCTTCATTCTCCTACTTGTCACCCACTAGCTAGCACTCTACACCTCCATCACCACTCATAGACTCCAAGCAAAAACCCTTGGCCACACTCTAAGTTAAATTGTCCCTACACCATGTAAACCTTGGGCACCTACTCCTTCTTTTATCCTTATATATACACGAAAATACTTACATCTTTCCAACTCATCATACACTTCATTCTACTTCCTTTTCTACTCGTTCAATAAGCTCTTGTATTGTTTTAGATTATATATCAGCTCCTATACATCCTTATGATCACATGAAATAAGCCCTTAAACCCTAAAGCTTACTCATTTGGTTTTCCTAAACCAAACCCGCCTTTAAAACCCTAAAAACTCTTTTTGTAAATCTAATAAGCTCTAAGCTATAAGTTGTTGTAATAAGCTATTCTAATAAGCTCATTTATCACTTTTATAATCATTAAATCTAACCCTAAAAGCCCTAACCCATCGGGTTAAGATTTTAAAACCAAACATGCCCATTTTGGATCTTTAAGCTCATAAGCTCTTTTGATAAGCTATAAGCTCGTAAAAGTTACTTATTTTAGCTTATAGTAATAAGCTATAAGCTGCAAAATGAATTTGGATTTCAAAAATACAAAGATTATGGAATTTAGACTAAAAACGCAAAACATTTCATGTATAGGGGTATATATTGTAAATTATGAAACTTTATAACTTTCGGGCCAAAAATGTAATTATCCTAAAGTTAAACTTCAGGGGGTTATTTTAACAAACTCTAAAGTTGAGGGTTAAATGTTTTAAAATCATATAATTAAAGGGTTAAAAGTGTAAATTAATATATACCAAGGGTATATATTGTCTTTTTCATATTCTCAAGGGTATAAAATGTAACATTTTTATATTAATTATAAAAATATATTTAAATATTATAAGACTCGATTTTATTAAAGCCCGACACATTTGTCGTTATCATTCATCAATCGAAACACTATAAAACTAATTATGTTATATAATTAACATAATTTATCATCTCCTAGATTTTGAAGAAACTTAAAAAGATAAAATCTTATCATTTAATCTATAACGTATCACGTTACTAGGGAGTTTCATGTGAGGGGT
>BQNB010212540.1:0-10123 GCA_026074375.1 Tanacetum coccineum
TCAGACCAACACCTGTTTACCCTTTACATGACACTAAGGTATGTATCATGTTCCAACAAGGAGGAACAAAATACCATTACATTACTTTCCCTCTAGTAGGTACCAAGTATTACACCGAGATCCATCTTAATAGATCTTTATCACAACTATTTTACACAATACTTTTCTAAATGATCCAATCACTATATGATACACATCTTGATTGAACTTGATGAATGATGCTTCAAGATCAGTAGGTAGATCTTTCTGAGATGGGAGACTCTTGCCATAAGATGAGCTTAGAGAGTTGGTCTTGTATGCAAAACCCGATAGAGATTCTCCTATTAAAAAATCTATCAAAACACTAAAATAAAAGAAACCATGATTTAAGATCAGTTGTTAACTGAATGTAAGAGAAAGAAACTACATCAATGAATGCCTAAACAAGTGAAAATGAGCTGGTATTTATAGGCTTGAGTTTTACTGTTCACCGGTTCGCGTTTCTTTTGATAGAACATAACGCCAGTTATCGTCAACAAAACTGGCGTACAGTAACTAAATACGAATTTTGATTTGCAAAATCTTGAAAGATCATGTGTAATCTTGTGATATCATGTTCAAATTTGGTAAGAAAAATATGTTAACTATGATGTAAATATGTTTGAGGGTTTTTATATATTTTTATGTAAACTTTACATTTTTATTCTAAAAATATATTTATGTGATTTGAGTGTAAGTGCTATAATATGAAGGATGGTTTGATGAGTTAGATAAACTATTGGTTTAAAACTAATGAATTTCATTTTCTACTTTCGACAAGTTTATGTTTTGTTATTAACAAGACAAAGATAGATCGTAAAATATAAATAAACGTTTTTACTGTTTATTTGTATTAACTATCTCCCTCTTTTTGTTGATGACAAAACATAAACTTATTGGAAGTAAACAATAAAATTTATAAGTTCTAAATTAGAGCTTTTTATTTCCTTCTCCCCTTTTTTGTCAAAACAAAAAGAGCGTTGAAGAAAAACTAACTCAAGAATGCAATGAAATGGAATGCAATAAAAAATTTCAAATGCTTGTGTTTGATGGACCAAGCATAAAGTTTGATTCAAGCAAAGAAAATTTAATGGTTTCTTATGATGAAAGCACTTCCGAGGTGGGATTGTCAACGTTTCCTAGTGAGAAGCTTCAAGAAAACATGTTAGTAATAATGTATGTGTATTGTGAGAATGCAATATGAAAGGATGGTCTGATAATATCATAATGAAATTGATCCATGGAGAGTCCATTTCAAGGCTCCCCCTTGACGTGTGCTCCCCCTAAATGGGATCGTCAAGAAATCCAAATTATTTAAGAGAGTTTTAATATGTTAGATTAAAAGGAACAATATGCTCCCCCCTAAGTTGATGGAAAACCTGTAAAATCATGTTAATTCAAGAGATATAAACATATTATTGTAATAAAATGAAACTTGGAGAGATTCTGGAAGGCCGATTTTAGCGGTTCTATTTCAGAATAGAATCGGCTTTGTAGCCGAACCAAACCGGCTGACCTGCACACAAAATCAGCACAGACCAAGCTTTAGCGGGAAGCACTTTAGTTTAAATATCTATACAATTTTCAACTTTAAGAAACAAAGAGAGCAATGATTCAAACATAAAATCAAACCCAATAATTCAAATAAAGATCCACAACCAAACAAAGGATCAATCACAAGATAAACAAAAGATTGACACAAGATCAAATAGGATTGCTAAAACACAACTTAATTTTTATTAGATACAACTCATGAAGTAAAACAATTTGACCTAAGTCAATTAAAACTAAAATCATGATTAGTGATCTAATTTTCTAAAAGCATCTAAAACTTAAAGTCACTTGATCTTGTCAAACATCATCCTATGGAAGTTGGTTTGAGAGATGGTACAAATGGTCAAGGATTATGGTTCAACAAGAACCTCATTTTCATCTAGGAGGTTCATGACAATGTTTCGGTTCGTTTGGCAATGTGGGCATGTGTATTCTTGAGGTCTAGGGGGATCTTCCATCCAAAGGGATTGATCAAGTGGGACAAAGATGCTTGATGGATGGAGTAATGTTCTAAAAGGTAGTATTTGGGTTTGAAGGTTGGACATATAGAATGGAGGGGTGCATTTATAGGTTTGTGATAGAGGTGGGAGTTGATATAGACATTCTTGCACTATGTGTGCCTTTTGAGATAGCTTGCTTGGATGTTTAGATCAAGTTGTGAAAAGTTGGTTAAATTCTTGTTGTATTTTGTTTCCTAGACATGGATTTGCTCGGGTTGAGCACTCAACCTACACCTAGAGATGTTTGATAGGTAGGAAGATGGTTCAAAGTCTAAGAGAGGTGGTTGAGGGAGTGTTTGGGATAAGCCTTGGGAAAATGACTGTGCACATGGATTTTTAGTTTCATGGGGTTGTAATTTCATCTTAAAGGATATAAGTAGGGGATGTATGTTCTATGTGAGCTTTTTGTGAAGTAGAAGAAAGTTTAAGGCTCTAGGGAAAAATGGTGTCATGATTGGTTCTAGAGTAGGGTTTGTTTATATGGAAGTTTGTGTAGGGATTGTGAGAGCAAGAGTGTTGTCGAGAGTATGCTTGGGTTAGTTAAGACGGTTGTATTGGGTGATGTTGAAAGGTTGGGAAACCTTTGTGAGGTGGTTTGGGGGAGATGTCAATGTAATTGGTTCGTGGCATTTTCTTTAGAGGAGTTTGGGTTGAGGAGTTAGCACTTGATGCCATAGAGTACGATTATCAAGGAATGAAGTATGAGGAAGGATGTTTGCAGGTTTTGTGAGTATGAGTAAGATGATGACGAGATCCTATTATATACTAAAGGCCATGCATTTAACATTTAATGCCTAAACCACTAGCTTTTTGCTAAACATAATCATTAGGCTAATTTTTAAGTCAAACAAGAAACAAACACGTATTGGATTAGCTTAATACAGGTCTAACTAACACATTTATGAGCTTGGTTCAAAAATCTAACACCCAAAAATGAGGGAAAACATACTGTAGAACCGGCGCTGCCGGTTCCTTTGGTTCCAATAGAACTGGCTTGCTGCAAATGAAATCGGTTGCTGCAGCAAGAACACACTAATTTTCTTATTTACTACTAGTGACCTTAATGCAAGATTATTCATGCTTTTCCCTTTTATTAGTATACTTAATGTGAGTACTATATGATCCTAGGGCATATGAGGGAATCATATTGTTCTAAACTTAGATTAATCTATTAAACCAAACACTTTTTAATGGAGAAGGAAAGGTATGCGAATTATAGAAAGTTCATACACAAGAATTTTTTAACCTTATCAAGCTCAAGGAGAATTCTAATAGTTCTAAGAAGCCAATGTGGTTCAATTTGAAACTTGATTTAAAGAGACATCATTCATACAATAATTAGTCATGAGGCTACAAACAAGATAAAATAGAAAAATATAAGAAATAACCAAGCAAGCCATCATGATTATCCAACACATCTTCATGATCCTTCAGGAGAGAACGAGAATATTAGTCTTCATTATCAGTATTGGAGGGATAGGAGTAGAGATGATTGGTATGGTCCAAGGGCAACAATGTGTAGGAAGAGGAAAGTATTTAGGTTTGATGAGTTCAGGATTTATAAGAGTGAGGTGTTTGAAAAGACAAGTTAGCAACATTCCATATGGCAAGGGATATTCGAGGGAATTTTTTATAAGAGTGATTCTTTTTGCCAAAAAGTAGGTGAAGTTGTATGGCCTACGATTTAGGATACAGTATATCATGTAACATGAAGAAGCTAAGACATATTAGGAATTTGCTTCTTCTCCTATGGCATTACATTCTATAACTTCATTCCAAAATCTAAAGTCTCTTCGAAGTTCATTCTTGCGGATTCTGAGGGGATTCTTAGTTATTCCCTTGATGGTAATATGATCGTAGTCAATAGTATATATATATAATATAGGCGAACCGGCAAATCACTTTTATCAAGTGACAAACCAACTCACAAATAAAATATAATTCCGGAAGTATCGACTTAGAAGGTAGCCCCTTCTAGTCATTTCTCGGGTCGTTTTTGTTCCTGCGAAGCGTGAATTGAACTTTTTGTTGAAGTTTATGATCGGGATTTTGAATGGTTCAAGATTTTTAATTTGGATTCTAATTTCTACAAATATAAAGCAAATAACAGATAAAAACAAGCAACAATTAAAGCTAACACAAAAAAATGTTAACGGGAAGCAACAATTTTAGCTTTATTTTTGGACTAATAAGTAACAAATAGAGACAAATGAGCTAAAACAAATGTTTAGCTAAACCTACTAAGCACTAATGAACAAAAATAAGCAAACAAATAAGCTGGAAAAGATTTTAAAAAGCAAATAAGCAATAAGCTTTAAAAACAGACAAGCAGGCTAACAAGCTACTTTTAAGCTAATTTTTAAAAGCCATAAGCTATCCTTATGGCTTAATGACCTGAATGGAAAGCAACTTTATACTATAATCTACAAGAATCAACAAAGAATAAACATTTTGAAACACATATAAGCTATGAAAAAGGCTAAAGAAAAAGCTACTTTAGCTATATTTTTACTTTTTATCAAGTTTTACACAAGACTAAAAGCTAATTGCAGGCCTACTTTTAAGTTATTAGAATAAGTTCAAAATACAAAATAAGATGAAACAGATCAAATTTAGACCACAAACTACTTATGTAAGAAATTTCAAAACCTAAAACCTACTTTAACTTATCTAATTTTGAGATTAAAAAGTGACTTTTTAAACTGCAAGACTACTTGACAGATTTTGTACCAAAACACAAGGGACAAGAGCTCACTTTAACAAGACTTATCCTACTGCATTTAAACTTAAAATGAAACATAAACAAAACCTCAAAACATCTTTTTGAACAACAATCTAATTGAAACATTTTTAACAAATTCCAAAACCACAGTTTTAAAGGACTTGTATAAAACACCTTAAAACTTGATTTTAATCTTTGAAAACTTTTAAGACTGATTAAAATGACTTAATTCAGAGTGTTAAAGTTGGCTTAGTGACCCAAAGTAGTTTTAAACCATTTTTTAACCCATTCTGCCTTTTAACCCAAACACCCCTTTAAGTTTCTCATGTCCATTTTAAACTTGTTTTTTTAGATTTAAGCAAAGTTTATTAAGAACAGATAGCAAACAGTTAATATTAAGCAATACTAAGCCTTAAGAACATAGGAATAAGCACTTTTTAATAAGCAAAACAGATTAAGCAGTTTTAAGTGAAATGAGACAGTTTTAACTTAAAACATGAACAAAGTAAATTTAAACTATAACAAGGCATGAATAAGCAACAAACATTAATAATAAGTAGAAACAAGTAGTAATAAGCACTAAATAAGCAGTAAATAAGCTAAACAGTAAATAAGCTTTTAAAAAAATAAAATGAGAACTTACTTTTTATTGATCAATCCTTGAGAGTACAATGCTTGGGAATTAAATTACAATACTGAAAAGAATGAAAATGACAGAATAAGCTGTAAATATGAAATAAGCTAGACTCAAAACTAGTTGTCTTTCAATGTGTGATTTCATCTCCCTTTTATAGGGAGAGTCTTGTGCTTATCTTTGTGAGGTAAAACCGGCCAAGGCCTTGAATGCTTCCAATCATTCCATTTTTGTTTATGGAAAGCTCTAATCACAGCCAATCATCTTTAAAACCGTATCTTGAATTGTCCTTATCCCTTGACTCTGTCAATTCGTCCAATAAGAGGCTTGAGACTGCAACGTGGCACTGAGGAGTGTGTGAGGATGTTTGAGGGAGTGTGTTGATCGTTTGAAACAATGGGAGGGGTGGGTTTGGCTTGGTTTGGGCCTTCCCGCCTTTCTCGGCATTATTTAATTGTTTTTTCAAATTTAGGGGTTAAAGGGTATGTGTATTTAAGCATATACCAAATCCCCTCATACTAAAATATTGTTGTGTCCTCATGCAATGAAATAAATCCATGTTTAGAAAACCAAAAATTTCAATCCCCTTAAATTAAATACCTTGAAAAGTAGCAAAGTGTGAAATTAAAAGGGATTAAGAAATTGCTAGTTTTTTTAAAACACTCCCCGTTTACCATTTTCTTTCTTGCATACTTTTTTTTTATTTACCAACATGCCTGACTTTCATTATTGATCATAACATTTAGGATCACTGAATAAGAAACACCTCAATCCTAAGGTGCCCAAGAAGGATAAATTCATCGTCCCTGATTTTTCACTTATTCTTAAACTAAGCTTAAAAACAAAATCATTGTTAATTACAAGTTGGGATGCTGACGCTACTCATATTTGCAATTTGTGTAAAACTTCTCCTCCCGACATTTATTATACATTAAGGTGTGTGTGCTCAGTTTGAATTTAGACCATCAAACCCGCATTTTAGATAGTTATAACCTTTCCAAGTTTCGCGTTCCACTTTTAGTTATATGAATTCAAAGGTGAGATTGTCCCATGTAGCTACATTTCTTCTCGGCACATCCCAACCTCGTCGGCTAAGTGACCGGGCTTTTGACACCCCTCAGGGAATAATTTGTCGAGACTCTCTGACTTTTGAACCCTTTACTAAAAACGTTCCGTAAAACTTAGTAAGTTTATAACCCAAAGCAAGCTAATTCCTCCAAAATTAAGACATTGTAGGTAAGTTAATTCCTTTAGAGTGACTTTCTTCTCGGAATCTCCCGACCTCATCGGTCAAGTGCCCAGGCTTTTGACACCTCACAGAGAATACTGATCAGAATTAACAAACGTCCGGTTTCAAAATTTTGTAGGGATTAACAAGTTTAAGTTCAAAAGAATGTTTCAATTTTAGAAAAAGACATTTTCCCTTTATTTATTAAGCAACTATACTAGCAATATTACTATATTTTTCACATCATTTTCATTTTTTTCCATTTTTTCATTTTTTTGCAACATTTATATTTACACCGTATACATGGAAAATTTCTTTTTAGAAAATTAAACATATTTTTGATCAAAAACCCTTATTTATGAATTCATCGATAAAGCTTTTTACTCTAAAAATGTTGATCTTAACGGACTATTAAGAGTGATAAAACTCTAACTTGTCTTTAAAAAAGAGCACGTATTATTAGTCATTTTAGAAGCTACTGGGAGAAAAAGCCACAAATTACACTTATGAGCTTTTAAGATTTCCAACTAATCCTTGCTTAGCATTCCAACTTATATTTAACTCTATCATTTCTCGTTCTTCGCAAATTTAAAATCTTTAATAAAAAGATCCGTGAATGCTTAGCCAAATAAATAAAGCTTTGCATATTTAAAGTCATTTATGGAAACTTGAAAAATCTTGGCCTTTTGGGCTAGAATTCGCATTTTAAAGCTTCTTGTATAAAAGACTAGCAAAAGCTTATACATTTATAAAGGTTAAGGGAGTAAGCTAGAGCTCAACATGCTCGGTCAAGTCAAAAATTATTCTTATTCTCACCAGCGGAAAGTCAACATTTGTGATAAACACTTATTTTATTTATTTATTTATTTTTTATTTTTGAAATTTTGGCATAAAATCACATTTTTTGTATTTTCTTGGTAAAACGGGGTTACGTGAAAGACATAGACAAATGCAAGTGGGATCAAATCGATAGATTCCCCCCTCATACTAGAACGATACATTATCCTCAATGTGTGGGGGTTGCCAACCCCCTCATACTAATTCCAAAGTATATTCCTAATATAAAAGGGAATCTCACGTAAATCTAAAGCCGTTTATTAATTATGCCAAAGATTAAACGTTAGTCAATAAGATCAAGGATATAGGATTCCCAAAATAAGCATGCAAAGGAATGAAGATCGAGTGAGCGTTGGACAAAACCACGAGCACGAGAGTCTTCATAATCTGGGGAATCCTGCCAATCATCACAGATAACAAAAATACGAGATTGGAAGAGGCGAGCCCCCCAGGTTACACTTATTAGAAAATAGAAAGAAGACAGAAACACGGGTTGCCTCCCGAGAAGCTCTTTGTTTTTGTTAACCGAGTCACGAGCTTGACTCGACCCCGAATTTAATTGTCCATGGGGAAGGTTTGGAGATCCGGGACAACCATGGGTGGTATGTCCCCTCCAAAGTAATGTTTGAGTCTATGACCGTGTCACCTTGAGTTAGGTCCGCTTGGTTAAGATAACTCACGTACCATATGGGAAAACTTGGATGACGTGAACGGGGTCCTGTCCATGGTCTTAAGCTTGCCCGAGAAAATCTTTAATCGAGAATTGAAGAGAAGGACTCGATCACCGACTTTGAAATACGCGTTCCTGATTTTGAAGTCGTGAATCTTCTTCGTTTTCTCTTTGTAGATTAAAGAGTTCTCGTAGGCTTGATCACGAAGTACATTAAGTTCATTCATTTGAACTTTTCGGTGATCACCCGCGGTCTTAAGGTTGAAATTGCAGTGCTTTAAGGCCCAATATGCCTTATGTTCAAGCTCGATGGGAAGATGACAAGCCTTTCCGTAAACAAGCTTGTAAGGAGTGCACCCGATGGGTGTCTTAAATGCGGTATGAAAGGCCCATAATGCATCTTCCAACTTATCGGACCAAGAAGCACGATTTTCACCTATGGTTCTTTCTAATATATGCTTCAAACCACGATTTGAAACCTCTACTTGTCCACTCGTTTGTGGATGATACGCGGTAGAAAGTCGATGGGTAACCCGATATTTAAGCATGACCTTTACGAATTGGTCATTGAAAAAATGAGTACCGCAATCACTAATAATAGCACGAGGAGTTCCAAAATGGGTGAAGAGAGATTTCAAGAACTTACAAACAACTCGGGCATCATTAGTGGGGAGCGCTTTCGGTTCAACCCCTTTTGACAGGTAGTCAACGGCCACGAGAATGTACTTGTTCCCTCATGAAGACGAGAACGGCCCTATAAAGTCGATGCCCCATATGTCAAAGATCTCACAAAATTGAATTGCATTTTGAGGCATCATCACGTTGCGAGATTTTTCCTTGACGTTGACAAGTGTCACACCGTGTGTCTAAGTCATGGGCTTCTCAGTAAATAGTCGGCCAATAGAAATCAGAATCAAAGACTTTCTTAGCGGTGTAGTTGGCACCATGATGTCCCCCAGTGGGTCCATTGTTGCAAGCCGTGAGGATATCAACGGCTTCTTGGCCATATACGCACCGTCTAATCACTTGATCCACACAAATCCTAAACAAGTAGGGGTCGTCCTAAAAATAGTGCTTAACATCCTTAAAGAATTTCTTCTATTGTTGGGACGACATCCCTTTTACAATAAAGTTCCCCGCGAGGTAATTTGCAATATCTGCAAACCATAAGGTGTTCGAATCATCATGAAAAGTCACCATCCCAAGTGTCTTGAGAGGAAATGTTTCGGTAATTTCCTTTTTCTCAAGATCACTTTGATGGGGATTCTCTAGTCTAGATAGGTGGTCGGCCGCTAGATTCTGTGCTCCTTTTTTATTAAGGATAATGACATCAAATTCTTGGAGGAGAAGAATCCAGCGGAGCAATCTCGGTTTAGCATCTTGCTTAGCGAGCAGATACTTGAGAGCTAAGTGGTCTGTATACACTATGGTCTTTGACAAGACTAGATAAGGTCGGAATTTTTCAAAAGCATACACCACGGCTAATAATTCTTTTTCCGTTGTGGTGTAATGAGCTTGGGCATCGGTCATAGTCTTGCTCGCATAGTGTATTGGCTGAAAATGTTTGGTCTTTCGTTGCCCCAGGACTGCCCCAACTGCAAAGTCACTAGCATCACACATAATTTCAAAGGGCAAGTCCCAATCGGGGGCAACTAATATTGGAGCTTCGGTTAGTTTCTTCTTAAGGGTCTCAAATGCCTCTCGACACTCGGTCGAGAAAATGAACGGAGTCTCTTTTTCAAGAAGATGGGTCATCGGCTAGGTGATTTTAGAAAAATCTTTAATAAATCGACGATAAAACCCGGCGTGCCCTAGAAAACTCCAAATTCCTTTGATATACGTGGGAGGAGGTAATTTTCAATAACATTAACTTTTTCCCTATCTACCTCAATCACAGATTTCGAAATCTTGTGGCCGAGGACAATGCCCTCTTTGACCATAAAGTGGCACTTCTCCCAAT
>BQNB010212541.1:0-10123 GCA_026074375.1 Tanacetum coccineum
TAATTCATTGTCTAATTATTTTTAGAAAAATCAAACTTTTTGGTGTGCATTCAGATCCGAATTTGAGTACTTTGTGATGTTGAATTTTTATAAAATAGTTAGGCTCAAATTTTTTTTTCTAAAAAATCACAGTAGTTCATAACCCATTGGGAAGGTAGAATGAATGATTAAAGGTATCTAGAGTATAAGTGAGTTATGGGGTGTATGGTAAAAGGTTTATAATCATAATATAAACTTACTAGTCCATTAATTGATTGTTACATCGTCTTGGGCATTTAGCCTAATCACGTGTAACATGGGTTTTATTTGTGTTTAGTTGAATTCAAGGATATTGTGAAGTAGCTATGCATCAGGTGAGTTTCATAGTCCCATTTTACTATGTTTTCTTAGGATGAAAATGATACAAAATATGTTTTGAAAATGTTTTGTTATTGTGATTATGTGTTTTAAATTTGTGTATGGACATTACATGACTATTATATGACTATGTGATACATGTGTTATTTAGGATCGGATGAGTATGCCTACTCAGTGTGATTTATGATATTGATTTTAGATCGGAGGGGTACGCCTACCCGTATTATGTTGGTTATGGGATCGGATGGGTACGCCTACCCAGTGTGATATGCTGTGTGATACATTCTGGATGAGCTTGGTTTCTTATAGTGCCAGCTATTCTAAGCCCGAATAGGAAATTTAGTTTGTGGATATGTTGATTTGATTTTAGTTTCATGCTAGCATAAGTTCATGATAGTTCATTTTTGTCCAGCTTTATTTGATAATCACAGTAAAAGCGAGTATTATTGCGTGTCTAAAACCTATGACTTTCACCAACATTATTGTTGACGTTTTAAGCATCATTTTCAGGTGAGCATCATGAGGAAAATGAAGTTAGGAAGATTAGCTAGTGAGACCGTAGGCTTGCATGCGGAGTTTACCTAGTTTTCGTTTCGTGTTTGTTTGAATTGATTCTATGATTGTTTTAGATTTTGGATTATTTCGTTATGTCTTTGTATTGGAGTGACTCTTTTACCTCAATACAAGACTCCTTTTTCTTGTCTTTGGTATTGTCATGACACTTTGTGTACATTTTAGCTTTGATTAATGCATTGTAGTTTCTCTATTATTGACACCATTGTGTTGTAATGATACCCATGACGTTACGCCTCGTGTTTCCGCCTTGGCGGGCTGTGACACTCATAAACCCAAATCTGAAAATACCATCCAAGAAAACTGTACTTGTTGCTCATGGATCTTTGTGGTCCAATGCATGTCGAGAGTATGAATGGGAAGAAGTACATTTTAGTCATCGTGGATGATTATTCGAGGTTCACATAGGTTAAATTTTTACGATCAAAGGATGAAACTCCTGAGTTCATAATCAAATTTCTAAAGTAAGTACAAGTTCGTCTCAATGCAACTGTCAGGAATATTCGAGCAGATTATGGCACATACTTTGTTAATCAGACACTAAAGACCTACTATGAAGATGTCTAGATTTCTCACCAAACATCAGTTTCACGCACTCCACAACAGAACGACGTTTTCGAAAGGCGAAATCGGACTTTAGTAGAAATTGCTCGTACTATGGTGATATTTTTAAAGGTACCATTATTTCTGTGGGCAGAAGCAGTAGCAACAACTTGTTACACCCAGAACCGATCCCTGATATGTTCTCTTCATAACAAAACACCATATGACCTCTTACATGACAGAAAACCAGATTTAAAGTATTTTCATGTCTTTGGTGCCCTGTGCTATCCTACCAATGACAGTGAAAATCTAGGAAAGCTGAAACCAAAAGCTCATATTGGTATTTTCATTGTCTACTCTCCCACAAAGAAAGCATACCAAATCTATAATAAACGGACAAGATTGATCATGGAAACGATACATGTCGAATTTGATGAGCTGGCGGCTATGGCTTCTGAACAATTCCGTTTAGGACCCAAGCTTCAACTCATGACTCCTGGCTCCATCAGTTCAAGACTCGTGCAAAACCCATCTTCCTCAACACCATATGTTCCACCAACAAAGAAAGACTGGGATATACTATTTCAACCGATGTTTGATGAATACTTTTAACCCTCGCCAAGTGTTGTATCTCGTGTGACTCCCGTTGTTGCTCCAATCCCTTCTAATACAACCGGTACACCTTCATCAACCTCAATTGATCAAGATGCACCATTTGTTAGTACTTCACTGATGAGGTGTAATTTTATACATTTTTCGAGGTAATTTAACCTCTATAATCATGAAAAAATGCTTAAAATATGTACTTAATCGTTTCTTTTTGCATTTTTAGCACTTGGAAGACATTTAAAGGAAATACACGTAATTTGGGCTTAATTTTGGAAGAAACAGGACAAGATTGCAAATTGACACAACGAAGGCTTAAAGAATTGCTCACAGAAGGTGGAGACGGTGTTAGGATTCCTTGCGATGCCATCTGGATTTTCATTTGACGGCGTCAGAACTCTTGCGACGGCGTCAGAACGTAGCCAACCTAAAGAAACCCTAGAAGATTTGGCGTCATAAGATAAAGAAGACTATTCCACTTGTGCGCGAAGTATCATATATTGTTTTGATCCTAACTCCTTCATACGAACTCGAAATCTGACCATTCGATAGCCCACACGATCGCAGTGAGAAAATCTATAACTTTGTGAAAATGACGTCGTGATGGCGTCAGGATTTTTGGTGACGGCGTCAAGAATGCCTACTTAGGGTTTTCCTATATATACAGCCTCATAAACTTATTTTTTGTAAGCCCCCAACCCTAAGTCTGATTCTAGGGTTTGGATAGGTGTTTTTCCAGCAACTTAGAAGGTATAAATCAATCTATAAACATCTTGTAATGGTTTGATTATCATTTACATCTTAATTCATGTCTTCAATTCCTTTTGTTGATTATGATTTCTCTTGTTTAAGTATGCTTGGCTAATTCATCTAGTATTTATTTGAGAATGCATGAAACTTGTTATTAGTTGAATAAATCTTGTTGTTTGCGTGACAAATTCAATGAGTATAATTGATTATAGTTTATAATTCTTGTTTCCTATTACTCTTGTTGATGGATGTGCGCATTAGGCTCTAGAAAACAAGCCATAAAATATTACGTTGGCATAAACGTCTAGAGAAATGCGAGTGTGTAGAAAGGATATCACCAGTAACAGTCTTCATACTACCTTACCTCTAATATGGTTGATCCCTCTTATGTGTTTTAATGCATGTGATATAGTCTTAGGGTCCTTGTAATAGTCTTCATACTACCTTACTTGTGCATTGCCTTAACGGAATATGGCGGGTTCGTGCAATTCGTTCATGACTTAGGAAATACTTACACATTACATCGTAAGTGTGACAAAGCAATAGGTAGAATTGGATAGCTAGCAAGGAGTAGTGCATCTTAGGTAAATACGCTTCATTGTATAATTGTTTATTAGAATTAAGATTAGTAGTTAATTAGTTTAAAACAAACCAACCTTCAAACTCGAGATTTACTTGTTTTCATAAAATATAAAAATACAAAAATAATCTTTCTTCAACCCCTAGACCTTAGTGAACATTATATCTGGCCTTTACAGTGCTATTCCCCTAGAGAATGATAACAACCCCCGAGTCTTGCCTATACTACACTACAATAGTTAGGTACACTGCCTAGGGAGTTGTAAAACTTCTTGTGAAGTCTTACGACAACCCCACATCAAGTTTTTAGCGTCGTTGTCGGGGAATAGCGTAGGTTTTGGATTCAATCTAGCTTAGGTCTACTTATAAGATTCCTATCAAGTGAGATTTAAATTCTTGTCAAGTAGCTTTCTTTTAGTCTATCTCTTCTTTGTTCCTTTTGTTCGTAACCAAACCTACTCTTTCGTTGACCATCATGGGAGATGAAAATTCAAACCGACCCTGTACCTTAGGAGATTACACCTGACCTAGCCACGAGGGCTACTAAAACGCCATTGAGCTTGCCATAGGAGCCAAGGTGTCCCCCTGCGATCGGACACCATCCGGTTGGTGCAAAACGGATGTGCATTCCACGAACTTATGTCCGAAGACCCGATCCAACATCTTAAGAACTTTCTCATAGTTGTAGATTCCATTGACCTTAATGGTGCTACAAGAAATACTACTAGTTTGTGTCTATTCCACTTTTCTCTTCGTGACCAAGCTATCAATTGGCTTGATCGTCTACCCGCTAGACCCATCTTGACTTGGGATGATCTCACCACTCGATTCCTCACGCAGTTTTTCCCACCAGAAAGAACTGCTAAACTTTAAAATGATATCTTGATGTTCCAAGATGTGTGGACTCATTTCAAGGACTTACTCTGAAAAGTCCCTCATCATGGTCTTGATTTATGGCTTCAAGTTCAAATATTTTACGATCATGTCAACCACACCACCCAAATTTCCATTGATTATGCAGCAGGTGGGAGACTTAGAAAATTAAAGCCAGAAGTAGCATGAGAAACCATCGAGGATTTAGCCCAATACAAAGAAGAAAAATGGAACGACCTAATCTTTTCTGAAAAAGTAAGTACTGACTATATTAATGCCACTTTAAAACAGGAGTTAGGAAGTATGGAGTATCAAGTAGAATCTTTAATGTGGAATGAAGTGCTATTGGAGTATGAGGTAGGATTCACGTTTCCGAAAAGGCCTTATCAGGAGGAATAAGAGGCACAAATACTGAATTTAATTGATCATCAAGAGGATCAAGTTAGGAAATTAGAGGAAGATATGAGAAAAACAAAAGACATGTTTATGTGTCTTGCAAATAGTTTAATAGCAACCCTGAAGGTTGAAATAGAGGCACAAAGAGTTCATTCTACAAAAATAGAAAAAATCACTAGCTTTCCTACTCACACCCCTACCGTAACCCCTAAAACACTCAATCCTATCATGGTGCATAGGGTCTTAATGATTTATAATATTAAACCTACTATCTATAGAACCCCTCACCGACACCTAAATTCCATCCTCAAATTGCCAATACTTCATTCATTTGAGGAAAATAAGCTTGAGTACGACGATGAAGATGAAGTCGAGATAAAGATGATGGGAACCAGAATGGATAAAGAATCGTTAGAGCATAATCTTTATAAGAATGACATAACCCCGATTATTTGTCATAATTTTTCTCTAACTTCAAATCCACTAATCAAACCAAAGGATTCGGGTTATTTTAGGATGAAGGCAGTAGAACCCTTGACAATTCACACACCGCCTTCACCCCACATGGCATACTTCCATCGAAATGGTGTGTATCACTACTATCACCCGCACTTAATGCTAAGTGTAAGGGAGACCCACCTTTTGAGCTTCAAATAAGCGTAGAGTCAGGCTCGTAACTCGAACAAAAACAAGCGCTTATTGGGAGGCAACCCAACCTTTTATTTTCTTGCATTTTAGGTGTGTCTTATGTGTTTGTTTTGAGTCATATGATTGTGTTAAATATTTTTATGGGTTTTGCAGTAAATTTTGCAGGAAATAACTAACGGGAACTTGCGTGCATGAATTTTTAAAGAAAGAATTTTTTTTTCTTTACAGACCCTGAAGACGGCGTCAGGATTAATCCTGACGGTGTCACAAGACCTGCTACAGGAAAATTTTGATTTTTAATTACTTTTTGAGAAATTAATCTTGTATAATTTTCGGAATTTGTAATTTTGCTAAAAACCATGATTACGTTAAAACATTCATCATATCTTTATTGCTTTCGTAGAGTCTAAACGTAGTTAATGAGGTTGTATATCATTTACCCTTGGATTTTACGATTGGTATAGTTGTATCTTGTCTTTGATTTGCAGGTTAGATTTGATGAGAAGAAGCCTGAGAGTTATTAGGAGTTTTATTTGGACGATTCTTGGATGACGATTTAGCCGGGATCACTTGTTTCTTCTCCATCATTGAGCAAAACTAGAGAAGTACTAGTTTCTTTCGCTCTCTTTCTTCTCCATCATTGGGGACAATGTTTGTCACACCCCTAAAATCGAACTGCAGTGGAACGGTAACATTGGGGTGCGACGTCATGGAACATGAAGTACAAGTCACAGAAAACGACCTTGAAATGATACGTTTTAAAATATATTTCAAAATATTTCACATTCGATACATTAAAAACATCAGAGTTTGCAAACAGGTCCCAACTGTCTCAAAATGACACAAGTGTTTAGATATGAAAAAATGTTTAGATAAAATTTTCATCGAATGGAATAATATAAATTCTTTACAAAACACAGTATTTTTCAAAGAAGTTTTATCGAATGTATAAAAATAAAGAGTATCCGAAATACATATCCGTACGGCTTCCCTTCGAGTAGTATACCTGAAAACCTGAGATAAAACATGCTAAAAAGTTAACAAAATTGTTGAGTGAATCCATAGGGTTTATAAAAGCAAGGCAGTGTTTAAGTAAAATAAACAATTTTTCTAGAAATCAAGAATAGTGCTACAAAAAGCAATTTAGTAGACCACAAGATTTTAATAATGTAGACAAGTGAAACAAATTCACTAAGTCTAAAAAGTAATATGTATTATTGCACTAAGCTCATGACCCCGAAACCTTAATTGTTTGTGCCCCTAATAAATGTAGGGTGTTATGCCAAACACCCCAAAGGATACAATTAAAATGTTAAATGCGTCATGGTCCACCAGGAACCAGAATTCAAGACGGAGATTGTCAGTCTCAATAGATCTATCCATAACACTCACGCTTACTACATTAGTAATTAACGGTTCATGATTGAAAGGGGACTTAAGTGGCAGTGTGGTAACTTAGGCAATAATATTCAAGCAATAATCTCGATAGCATACAATTTTAAAACACTTGTGTCCAAAGTAAAAAACAAGCATGTAATCTCCCCCGGAGTTTATAAAGCAAGTAAGTAAGAAAAAAGGGGCTATAAAACTCACCTAATGCGAAACGGCAAAATCAACAATATAGTCGCTGAAGTAAATCGAACACCCTAAGTGCAACCTAAAATAAATGGCGCAACTTATCAAAATAAACAACTAACACTCACACATATGAAAATGAAATAAAATAAAAATTATATAAAACATTTTTCTTTAACCGAAACAAGTATGGCATTGCGTCCTAAATTTATAGGTCAAAATTACTTGAAACACAACTCCTAATTTGAATCAATATCACTTCTAATACATGTCTTAAGTTTACATCTTAACCAATAATTTCTACAAGTGCCCACGCTAGTTTTACGTCTATCTGTTTCTTTAGTCACCAAAATTCTGAAATTTACCCATTTAGAAAGCGCATAATTCAAAATTCGTAATTGATAAAAATATGAGGTTTCTGCGTACAGAAAGCCTTACGAGTCTATTTTCCAGAAATGTGGGGCCTACTCACCAAAAAGTTTTAGGACATGGGTGAAATTACTAATTTACCCTTCAATACAAGTGTAGGTTATTTTCTAAAATTCACATCTTTACCATTTTTAACATATCTCTTAAACTGGACATCCGATGAGGATGAAACACGCGGAAAAATTTAAGTTGAACCGATACCTAGAAGCTGCAGTTTTACTAATTTGGGTGTTAGTATAAAAAATGTTTGACTTATGATGGTTTCAAATTCAGGTCGCGCAACGTGACTAGTTTTAGTAAAGTGGTGATTTCTCACCCATCCAAAATAGTTATCAGCTCATCCAAATGGCTATGTGTACCTAAGACATATAACTAAGTAACCATTAACTTTTACAGAACTTCCCAAGACAAAATTACTTCTTTACACACTAATCTACCTAGCATTTCAAAACTGTCCCAAAGCAAGTGCGACAAACTTTTAAAGCTTACAAAAATGAACACATTTTGAAATCTATGGATGCTATTAAAGTGAGGCCAGTTGGAGGTGATACCTCTAAGTGTTCTCTACAGGTATCATGATCGAGTTTCAAAGATTTTGCAAAAAATATGGATTTAAGCTCCATTTCCTAACACTAGGTCTGATTCGACTAGTTTTAGTAAATCGACCATATCTCACTCATCCGGAAGAGATACGGATCTATCCAAAGAGCCACACGGACCTAAGACCTAGACCTATGTTTCTATCTACTTTCCCAGGGGTCTAATTATTAAAAATATTTCGAAAACAACCTGTTTAGCTACTGATCCAAAAAACAGTCCCAAAAACCTCAACATAACCAAACAAAAACATCCTTTTACTTCCTCTAAATCTCTAAAAAATGCCACACTTAAATGTTTAACACGTTAATAACACAAAACTCATGATTTTCCAAAATTAAACATGAAAATGCATGGACCAAAATCGAAAGAAAGATCAAGAATCAAGAGTTAGACTTACTAGAAGATGATTAAAGCAAGAGAATCAAAACACAAACACCCCTTTGTCCTTGGGGTTGATTTCGACCCACAAGAACAACCCAAATCAAACACCAAAACCACTAAACACTTGCTTCAAATCTTCATAATACCCTTTTAAATCAGCCTCTAACTCAAAGATAACAATAATCTTGAAGGATTTACCAAGAACAAAGAATCAAAACTTCAAACCCAACAATCAAAACCCTTCTAAAAATCAAATCAACTACCTAATTAACCATGCAACAACACCTCTATATCATCAATTAAAACAGCCCCTAACCTTCTAAATATGATGATTCTTGGTATCTAAATGTAGCTTATAATACAAGAAAGAAGACTATCACAAGATTCTTGAAAACCCCCAATTGATAATAAAACCATAATTTATGAATCCTTGATTATTCTTGAAATTGGATGATTTAAACCCTTGGAAACACCTTAAATCACCTTGAAATTCACTCTTTTATGCTTGGAATAGATCAAAATGGGAATTATGATCCCTCTAAGTTGGGGTTTTTGAGCCGAGCCTTAGGAAAGTAGGAGGAGAGAAAAAAAATGATCTTTGTGTTTTTTTATGAATGCCGACCCTTTTGGCTTATATTTATTTTTATTATTGTCACACCCCGAAAATTTCCGGTCAATATTTTAAACTTTTCCGACAATTATTTTTGACTTTTATACGTTACGTTTGAATCTGGCGGTTTACCGAGAGGTAAACCCGCGTAAATCTGAAAAACGTCATCGGACGCGTTCCGGCATCAGATATTCATTAGTTTAGATATTATATGAGTTATTTTATCTTTTCTAAGTGTTTTGTAGTTTACGATCTCTCCCGATATTTATTTTTATGCGTTATTGTCTAAATTACGTTTTTCGCGTTTTTGACCTAACAGAACCCCGGAAACTCAAAATCTTTTCGTGTAAACTTTAGTTATCGTCCATCTCATATTGTTAAGGAAAAATTTTCATTCATCCCTCCCCCTATACTCAAAACACACGCATACACACCCTTAAATAAATCAAGAGCATCTTTTGAATTTTCAAGACAAAACACCATCACATGCATGCATTAAGAAGGGATAATGACATGCTTGTTTTATCCTCACTATAGGCCAAAGGCTTTTACACTTCACATGTATACCCTTGGACCACTATAGCACTATGGAATTTGAATTAAACATGGAACCATAGCTAGTTGCTTTGCTTGTACCTTCCCCCTCCCCCTCTTTGGCCTACATCGGACAAACCACAAGGACCATGAGGTCAATAGTTCACTCTTTTTGCTAGTCACCCATTCCTAGTTCCAAAAATATCCTAAACCCTAGTTCACACACTATATACACCTAACTTTGCAAGACTTAGGTCATTTCTTACATTCCTTGCCTCCCCAAAAACATTTTCTCTCCCTCTCTTGCTCTCCTTGCCCACGTCACACATAAACACACAAACTAAATCCATACTTTTGATTTCTACCAAGATTCACACATTCCATACTTCATTTTATCAAGATCCAAGGTTATTCCAAGAAGGTTTTCTTTTGATTTCAAGTATTTTCAAGATCTATAAATTAGGGTTTGGTTATTATTTTTGGTTTTTTTAGATCTATTGATTTTGGGTATAGATATTGTGTTATTACTTCTTGTTCTTCATTCTTGTAAGTATCTTGAATCTTTCTTTGTGGTTTTTCCTAAATTCTTTCTTATATGTTCAAGATCCATACATTCATATGTTGTGTTTCAATTTTTGAAAGATTTTAAAGACAAAATTTCCTAAATAA
>BQNB010212543.1:0-10123 GCA_026074375.1 Tanacetum coccineum
GATTAAATACAAAAATATAATATAGTGAATACTCCCTTGGACTTCTGGTGGATCTCCTCGTGTTCTGGAAGCCTTATTCGCCTTTTGGTACTGTGGTAGGAGGAGTTATGCTGCTAGTGCCGAATTAGGGCTCTATTTATAAGTATCAAATCTGTTATGGCGTAACAGTTATGTATACGTTACACTGTAACCTTGCTTACACGGGCTTCCATTCTCTAAGCTTAAATTGAGTTACGGCGTAACCTTGTCGTCTATGTTACTCCGTAACGATGACTCAGAAAAGTCATCCTCTTTGATGATGCTGGTTACGACGAAACTCCTGCGGGGACGTTATGCCGTAACTAGCCTTGAGTTAACTTCTTTGGTTGATTTCCACGTCCAAATCCCGTGTCTTTTGCTCCAATGCTCGTATCGCTCCTGAAAACTAAATATAAGTGATTAACTAGTGTTTTTAGACATTTATGACATAATTACAAGCATTTTCATAGGGAATTTGATACTTAAAAGTATTAACTATTTGATGTTATCAAATATTTCCCCACTTGACTTCTACTTGCCCTCAAGTAGAACCGTTAGAATAATTTATAAAAAGATTTCCCTAATTTAACTCAGAGAAATGAATTCATAATTTACTTATGCTAGAAACATCAAAGCTGAACACCTCACGAAAAAGGGGATTAAAAATCACTCAACTCCCATTCTAGTCTAAGTGTTTCATTTTTTGGGGTGATCAATCAATTGCACTGTCATAGCATGTATTCTATCATAGGCTTGGAAAGTACACAAATCTCCACCAGCTAGAATTAGGGTCTAAACAGCTCTTAAAGGCAACAAGGGTGACACATTGGCTTAAGATGGTGAATCATCCTTAAATTGCAATCTTAACCAAAAGCGTTACACCAACAAGGGCGACAAAACCACACATACACATCCGTAACGACGGATGAGACATGTATGATTGCTCACTCCCTCATTCGAGCAAAACCAAAGGTTATATTATAGAATAACAAAGGGTAGGATAAAGACATAGGATATTTAATTCTTGTTAAATAAAAACACAAAACAAATAGTCTAAAGTAATCTAAGGTTGTCATAATTGGCTACCGTCCATCCATAAGCTCAAGTATCTAAGTCCGAAAATCTGATCTTCAATAATGGGCTACTAGCTCCATTCTTCACAATCATTAAGATGGCTTATAGTTGCACCATCTTTAAAATTTTGAACATGTATATGCTACATGGGTTTATATCTTTTTATTATTTCCACTGCAACATTTGATACAATACACATATCCCCCCACTTAAGATTAACAATATCAAAAGTGATGATACATGGGTCTTTATAGATCATTAATGATAGGTCTTCCAAGAATGCACAAAATTTTTGAACCCATTTCCCCGAACCATGGACTTAAGTTGCCAGAGATTTCAACACAAAGAGAATAGAGACTACAGGGTTGGCTAAGGCGAAATGGTGTAACGATACATAAATATAAAGGGTTTAAACAGGGATTGGCTTGACAAGGTGATCTAGGGGTATCTTGCACTAAGAATGAGTGCAACAAGGGGTTTTACACGAGAGGTTGACAAGTCAGTGTAACAAGTCGATAAACACACACATATAGGCTGTTTGGGTGAATTCCTAAGATTTTGCCTTCTTGAACTGTCTATTCCAAATAATTAATTAGGTCTCGAAAAGATGTACTTGCCAAGTTCTAAAGTCTACAATACTACTGGCACACTCATATTTTTGGTGGATTTATGTATACTAGATGAAAACAGAATCTTTAGGCTTAACCTCACCAATTGAATTAAAGGGTAATAGTGCGCTCGGCAAGGATTCATTCTAGTTTAGTAAGAAAAACATGTCAAAAATTTTAAAATTGGCATAAATTTTCAAAGAAAACTAGAAATTTAAAGGCAAATATAGGTCAAGTGGTAATTCTACTCCCACCCCCCACTTGGTTTGTACAATGTCCCTATTGTGCATTTATACAATAAAAGAAATGAAAAATCAAAAATTAGAGAAGAAGTAGAACAAGAAACTCCCTTGAGTATTGCTCTAAGCTTCACATGATGGTGACACAGGATGAATTCCCATTAAGTGCCTCTCGAGCAACCTCGTTTCCCCTGAAATCACTAAACAACCCTAAATGCATTAAATGTTTACAAAAAATGTACAAGAAAACTAACTCACTTTTGTAGGAATCACGGTTGTATTTAGCGAATGCAACAAGCCTTTTAAACCACTTGGTGGCCAAAGTGGACGAGTGAAGTCTCGTGAGGGTTTTCTGAGAACACCCCCACAAAGTTTATTTAAAATATACATGGTTTTGTAATTGGTTCAAACTTATTTTTAAAGGATTTGTAGAAAGAGATTACGACGTAACCTTAATAGTTACGGCGTAATTATGAGGTTTTATAAAACTTGTTACAGCGTAAAACAGAAGTAGGTTATGCCGTGGCTTTAATGATTACGGTGTAACAGCTATGGTTACACCGTAGAGGCTGCCTGTAGCAGTATTTAAACCACATGATTATGAGTAGAGATGACTTCAAATTCGACTTCTTTGCTGAAAGAACCTACAAAATAAAGTGAGAAATATACAAACCAACTAAAATGCAGAAAAATAAGTTTATTGATAAAAAGACGGGTTGTCTCTCGACAAGCACTTTTGTTTATTAATGAGTCTTTAAGTTAGACTCATGCTCAGTCTACGTTGCTCCATTGGCACTCCCTTCTACACCTACTTCATCCATTATTACAGCACGAACGATGGCAACATTGGCATTAGTTCTAGGTATTTCATCGATCCTAAAATTCTTGTTTTCGTATAGGTTTCTCTTGGGCCAATATTGTATCTTGTGACCTTGACCCTTTTGATTAAAATTAGGGGTGGCTCTTTATAAGGTATGCCTAACAAATTGCAACATCTCTCCTTATAAGCTTCATCCTCACTGTCAATGAACCCGTCATACAATGTTGGTTCTAAATAGTCGGTTAATCCATTTAAGTCATCTTCATCTTGGATTGTCCCACTGAACCAACTATCATCTAGTTTATCTAAGACGGTGTCAAGTATTGCGTCCATTTATTCTTCCTCATATTTCTCCGGGTCTTCCCATCCTTCATCAGTGTCATCATCTTCTTCACCAGATCTCTCCTTCCAATTATCCTTAAGGATTCTATCCCTAGTAAGTTTGCATACTTTTCCATACCTTATTTTTATCCAATCATTCAAACTTAAGTTATCCCATGTAAGATCTATCCGCTCGTTATCGTTAGTACTTCCCTAATAATGCTTGGTTTCATAATTGCGCAATTCCCCTCTGTTACATTCGTTTTTGTATGGGTCACAAGATGCCCAATATTCGCGCACACCCTCTTTTACTCGTGAAATTGCTTTACACTAATGTATCTTTTGTGTAAGTTACATACCTGCTTCCTTCTTTGCTTTATCTATCCTTGGTCATACAACATCTATAAACTATTTCTTCATATGATTCTTGGATATCTATGTCACAAGTAAAGATATCTGGGCTGATAGCTAAGAGGCGATTAAATTTACAACAGTCAAATTCATAGTGGAACAAATCACAATCTATATCCATTAAATATTTGCTATGGGCTACATTTACCATATAAGCTTTTTCTATAGGAATTGTGAGTTTATAACTCTTTTTACCCACGTCAAAAATAATCTTGTCATTTCCGATCCCTAAAGAAATCTCTTTATTAAAGACGCCGATTTCAGCGTGAATGGTTGCTAGGAATGGTCTACCAAGAATCATAGTCTCATTCCCTGCTTTAAGCATATCGATAATTACAAAATCGAAAGAGAACAAGAACTTGTCGATTTTAATAAGTATGTTTTCTACCATTCCTAAAGGAACCTTCTTAGTCATATCAGCCATTTCAACTATCATATATGTTTTCTTAAATTTATAAAAACTCGTTCACCGATGTCTACACGCACTAACGGGCTTAAAGCCCGGTCGTGTGTAATGTAGGATTGGTAAATCCAAGGTCGTCCCAAAAGCTAAGTTTAGATTAGTTATAATTTGAAATGTCACAGGTTTGAAAATGGTTTTGAATAGTTTTGAGAATTAAGACAGGAAATAAATGCGAAAAAGTAAATTGAGAAGAAGTCAATAGGGAGAAAAACATGTTAACCTAGTTACTTCATTACTACTGTATATGGCATGTTTCCTAGTGCAAGGTCTAAGTATCGTTTTATTAGTGTTCTAATATTGACATATCCGAATTGACATTCAAGGTATGTCCTATACTTCCATGGATCCTAATTGCTCGAAAGTCTCGATGTTAAGGTATCCTGGTTATAGTTGTTAAGTACCAACCATCCAAAAGACTTATTCATAACCTAAATAGATTATTAACCCTCTCTGAAAGTGTTCCTGCGCTTTTTAAAGTATTTAGGGTAATTAAGGCGGTAATCGGATCGATTCCTACACTAGGGATAGATGCCAACTTATCCTAGTACCTTTGTAATTCTAAGTTCAGCGGTTTGCTTAATAAAAGAACTAGCAGGATCAAATCTACCTTTCAATATTACCAAAACGCAGGGATCTATGACAAGCTATAAGGATATCTAACAAAACGATAATTAAACAGGAAACATTAATCATAACATTAGCAATTACATAACTAGGCCAGCACTAGAAATGCTTAGCCACTCGTGGTAACAGAACAGTAAGAAATAATGGAGGGATTTATTGATCGAAAGCTCATAATTCTTACAGGATTTGTTTATGAATGATTAAATACAAAATTAAATAAAGTGATTTCTCCCTTGGACTTCAGATGGATTTCTTCGACCTATGGAAGCTTGGTTCGTCCCTTGATGCTGTGGTAGAAGAGTTGATGATGAATATGCAGAATGAGGGCTCAATTTATACTTTCTGAACTTGTTACGGCATAACCTTTGTGGGTGGTTACGTCGTAATCATGCTGATGTGGGCTTCCTTATCGTAGGCAAAATTTATGTTACGGCGAAACTTCAACGCCATTGTTACGCCGACTCGGATGACTCATCATTCCTTAATGAGATGTGTTACGACGTAAACTTTGCAAGTGATTACGCCATAACCTGTGTGATGACCATTCTTTCCTTAATTATGTTACGACGTAACCTTTGCGGGATGGTTACGCCGTTAAACGTCTTGAGAATCCATATTTGCTCGTTTTTGTGTCCAAATCCCGTGTTTCTTGCACAAATGCTCGATTTCTTCCTGATAACAATAAATAAGTGATTAAGTACCATTTTCAGGCATTTATGAGATAATTACAAGATATTTGATAGGGAATTTGACACCAAAAAATATTAAATATCTGATGTTATCAAATATCCTTCCACTTGACTTCTATTTGCCCTTAAGTAGACCTGTTAGAATAATTTATAAAGAAAATTTCCCTAATTTAACTCGGAGAAATGAATTCATAATTTACTTATGCTAGAAAACATCAAAGCCGAACACCTCACGAAAAAGGGATCAAAAATTCACTCAACTCTCAAACTAGTCTAAGTGTTTCTTTTTCGGGGTGATCGCTCAATAGCACTGTCATAGCATGTATTCTATCATAAGCTTGAAAAGTACACAAATCTCCACCAACTAGAGTTAGGGTCTAAATGGCTTTTAAAGGCAACACGAGTAACACATACTGGTTTGACATGGTGAATCATTCTTGTTATCTAAACCGAAAGTTTTACACCAACAAGGGCGACGAAACCACACATACACATCCGTAACGACGGATGAGACATGTATGATTGCTCACTCCCTCATTCGAGCAAAACCAAAGGTTAGTTTGGAGAATGATATAGGGTAGGATAAGACATAGGATACACATTAATTGGTGTTAAATAAAAACACAAAATAAATAGTCAAATATAATCTAAGATGGTCATAACCGGCTACTATCCATCCATAGTCCAAGTATCCAAGTGCGAAAACTTGATCATATCTCGAATATAGGCTAGCTTCGGATGTAACAAAGAGATTTTGCGGAACATACTAGCCCGATCTTCAAAATCAACAGATGGCTTATAGTTTCACCATCTTTATCACTTGTTGGTTTTATAACACTTAACCAACATTTACACTACACAAGGAGTTTATTCATACATTTTTTTTCACAATACTCCTGTCATAAATACATAATACATCCCCTCACTTGAGATGAACAGTATCAAAAGTGATAATACTCGGGGGGTCTTCAATGATCATAATGATATGTCTTCAATGTAAGTACCAACATCTTCGAACCCATTTCCCTAAACGATGGACTTAGATAGCCAGAAACTTCAACACAAAGAAAAATATAGACTATAGGGTTGGTTAAGGCGATATAGTGTAACGAAACATATAATATTGGGTTAAAACAAGAGATTGGCTAAACGGGGTGATGTAGGGGTATCTTGCACTAATAATGGGTGCAACAAAGGGTTTTATCACATGAGGTCGACAAGTCAGTGTAACAAGTCGATAAACACACATAATTTTTACACATATGGGCTATTTGGGTGAATTCCTAAATGTTGCCTTCTCGAACCATCTATTCCTACTAATAAATTAGCTCTTGAAATGATGTACAGTCCAAGTTCCAAAGACTGTAATGCTACCAGCACACTCATATTTTTGGTGGATTACTGTAATATGGATGAAAATGGAATCATCAGGCTTAAACTCACCAATATAAATAAGGGTAAATATGCATTCGGCAAAGATTTAATCTAGTTCAGTAAGAAAAACATGTTAAAAATTTAAAATTGACACCATTTTTCAAAGAAAAGTAGAAAATCAAAGGCAAATATAGGTCACAGTGGTAATTCTACTTCTATCCCCCTACTTGGTTTGTACAATGTCCCTATTGTACAATAAAGGAAATAAAAATTCAAAAATCATAGTAGAATTAGAACAAGAAATTCCCATGAGTATTGCTCTAAGCTTCACATGATGGTGACATGAGATGAATTCCCATTAAGCGTCTCTCGAGCAACCTCATTTTCCCTGAAATCACTAAACAAACCTAAATGCATTAAATGTTTACAAAAAAATATACAAGAAAACTAACTCACTTTTGTAGGAATCACGGTTGCAATTAGCTAATGCAACAAGCCTTTTAAACCACTTGGTGGCCCAAGTGGACGAGTGAAGTCTCGTGAGGGTTTCCAGAGAACACGCCCATAAAGTTCATTTAAAATATACACGGTTTTGTAATTGATTCAAACTTATTTTTAAAGGATTTGCAGAAAGAGATTACGGCGTAACCTTAATAGTTACGGCGTAATTATGTGGTTTTACAAAACTTGTTACGGCGTAAAACAGAAGTAGGTTACGCCGTGGCTTTAATGATTACGGCGTAACCCTGTTATGCCGTAGATGCTGCCTGTAGCAGTATTTAAACCACATGTAGGGAAACCTTTATTGCAAGTATCGTCGGACGATACTTGCAACAAAGGTTTCAACAAATGTTTCTCCATAGGAACGATACTTGCACCAAAGGTTTCCTCAGATGGGCGATCTTTGCACTTTCGTAACGTTTGGGACGAAACATGCAATTTGGCCAAACTTTAGGGACGATTTATGCAATTTACTCTCAGAAAATTTGAGAGTTCATCATACCAGGCTCTTGGAGCTTGCTTTAATCCATATAGAGCTTTCCTTAGACGGTAGCTTTTTTTGAGATGATCAGGATCAACGAACCCATCTGGCTGAGCAATATAAACCTCTTCCTTTAGTGGACCATTGAGAAAAGCCGTTTTAACGTCCATCTGGTATATTGGAAAAGATTTGTGTGCAGCGTAGGCAACAAAAATCCTAACAGCTTCCAAGCGAGCGACTGATGGTTGATGGCGCCAAAGCATTTAGGTCATCGTATACCCTTCTGATATGATATCATCATTACTGTAAAATTTGAAACCAAATTATGTCTGTTTGTTTTTGTAATGGAAGTTGAAGCTTTTGCAATTGTTATTGATAAAGGGTCAAAAACCTCAAAATCTGAGTGTTGATTGCCGTTTATCGAGACCAGATTGAATTAAATGGCCTTGATCAATTTGACTGCTGTTTTCTTGCAAAAAAAAAAAATGAATACTTTTTGCTACTCTCGAAGTGTTCACTGCAATGTATCGCGACCGGCCTCTTCGTGGTGAGATATGTTTTCAGTGTTTTGGTGTCTAGTTCTGCATATTTCTAAGTAGTTACAACCTACAGTTTTATGTTTCAAAAATTATTATGGGAGTGTTTTAGCTAAGGTATTATCTCATCAGGGAGTTCGCTTGTTTTAGCTAAGGTATTATCTCATCAGGGAGTTCGCTTGTTTTAGCTGGAGTTCGCTTGTTTTAGCTGAGTATGATCATGACTGTCCTGCTTCATAACTTGCTTTTATGTTTTCTGATATTCAAATTTGGTACTCATTGCTTAGAACATTGTTTCCAAAAGCATGTATCAGTTCGTAGCGTACACTGTTGTAAATAAATGCTCATGAAAAACAAGTTCCCAAACTCGACACACATTATACAAATAAAGAACAAGGAAAACAAACATAGATTTCAAGCTTATAGCAAATTTAAAATTTGTACATGCATCTTAAACTACTAACCAACTAAAAGATTTCATATAAGAGCCACACTTTAAGCTCAATGTCCCTCCCAGTAAAGTGCAGGCATGACCTAAGCCCATCATCGGGGACGGGCTAGTCCAAAACTCGCATCAGATTGCTGCTGCTGAGACTGCAAAAACATGTCATAGATGAAATCATTATACTGAAAATAAGCCAAGGTTTTTCATCTTGTAAAGAAATACAAAATCATTATAACAATACAAAACATAATGTCACTTGGAAATGAAGACACTTTTCAAGTTTATAATGTCACTTGCATAAAGAAGGGATGTGCACCCTAATAAGCAAGTTATTTTTGGGGGAGTTTGGATTCGCAACAAATATGGTGTTAGTTTCGATGGTGTTCGGATGTAACTGGTCACTTGTAATATAGCGTGCCACAAGCCCACAACTCCACAAGATATGGTGGTTGTGTGGCGAGGGTAGTTTAAAAGAGAATCAAAATATCAGTTTTACGAGTGCTTGACAAATAAGTACTATTCAGATATATAACACACGTCCAAACACCCCCATTTTTTAATTTGGCTACCCTATATCTTGTATTAGAAATTGCTTATTGCTTTGAGCTAAAACTACTAAATTATTTAGAACAATATAGATATGTTACCTGTGTCAAATGTTGCTGTTCATGTTCACGAGGATTATAGAACGTTAGCCCAGACTGTTGAGAAGGATACTGCATGTATAGTGTTTGATTGGGACTATATAATGGGGTCACCATCGTCTCTTGTGGTCTGTAGCCAATACCTGCTGGTGAGGATGGTGCAACCCATTGTCCAGGTAAATGTTGAGCAAGTGTGTGAGGTTGGTGTTCCGAAGAGATAGATGGGGCCCTATGAGCTGAGCCAAGTTGCGGAAATTCAGTGTTGTAGGTTATGACAGGTGCGTACATTGGTTGTATAGGATATGAGCCACCATTAAACCCAAAGCCTGGATCAAATCTTTGTGCATATCTGAAAAAATAATACATATATAACTTATCACTGATCTATATTTAAGCATAGCTATTGAATGAAATTATCTACTTGCTAAAATATCGACAAAATACTTGTCCGATATCTTCATACATACTCAATGTGTTAGATTTGATTGCGGAATCTAACTGTATATTATTACCATATTGAATTAACTATTTGTATAAAGCGGTTTAGGAGGTCAAATGCATTAAATACGCTTGAACAGCTTTCGACCTAATTGAGTCATCTGTTTGGTATCCTTTTCAGCTAAGTTATTTCAGTTGTCTCATTTGACCCATTCCAGAAAAACACACAATCCAGATCAACGCACTTATAAGTGAATGGGTCAGAATTGGCTCGTCTAAAAAAACTGAACGCTGAACTTACTGAATTATAAGCCCTTTGACAGCCCCAAAGAGCCTATCGTTATAATGTACAGAGAATAACATCCATTTAACTTAAAGAACACCGGTTAGGGCCTTTTGACAAGCCACTCTATGACTCTATTACAAAAAATAAACAA